>PNEQ01105943.1:15996-82880 GCA_003012365.1 Medauroidea extradentata
AGTTTCTTGGACGTACTCCATTGCAAATTGAACGACTGTCAAAGAAAACTAAACAAATAAAAGAAAACCATAATATAAGCAGAGTATGCTTAGTCAGCAAGATACATACACAACAAGAAATTCCAAAATGGAATCGGGTCAAATAGAAACAAGGAACAAACAGATAATAAATGAAAATAATAACAAATAAAGTAAAAAACCACATAACATGCGACACAACGATGAGACGAAACAAAAAACACAGCAAATATCAGACACGAACAGAAAAATAACAAAAAGACACAAAAAATAGACGAGACAAAACGCAACAGGTAACAGACGTATACAGGAAAGACAAACGACACAACGAAGAGACGAAACAAAACACAGTAGTTTTCCAGACAGACAGTGTTACGACGTTTCGGGAACTGGAATCTGTTCCCTTCATCAGGTAGATACACAGGGTTCAGGAACACGAGTGCGACTGATGACTTTTACTTAAAATTGCCACAGTTCAGTAATTTTCAGTCTTTTCTTCGTTGTGTCGTCTGCATTCATATATATATTCCAGGCTCTGGTGATTTCTGTTGTATGTCCTTTTTTGTGACATTTTTCACACACTTGATTTTGCCATTTTATTGTTAAACTTCAGATTTTTGTGATGCCATTTCGGATGTGACTGTGTTCCTTTCAGGTATTGTATTTTCTTGTTATACTTATGGTTTTGTGCCATATTTCTCAACACTAGTATATTCCATTCTAAAATTGCGTGTGCTTTGTTAGTTGAAAATAGCTAACACTGACACTTTCTTTTATTGTGGCGTTTTCTGTGAATCAGGCAACATTCTCTCTTAAAGGTTTACGGCCATAAATTTGTTGAATTTATTATTAATATTATAATTATTATTATATAGAAGGTCCACGGTGTAGTGAGTACTTTTGGAAATTGGTTTTTAATAATATAAAAATTAATATATTTTACTACGGCCTAATATCAGAGAATAGTGATACTATTTACTTTTTAATAACTATGCTGTTAAACAGAGGTTTCCACATAATTAATCAGTGAAAAACGTCTGGCAAATAGGTAATACGCTCCACCGATTCCGACTTTAGAGTGTGCGGTCACATGACCTAGGGAACATACACCATAAAAAAACCAATATTAACGGAAGATTTTAACCCATACAAATTGTGAGACCAATGGTTAGCTAGAGCTCCTTGTCTGTGAGCCAAGGGTCCCGGGTTTAATCCTCGACCGAGGAGGAATATTTAGAGTTGCCTCTCTGGATTCTGGATTGGGAGTTGTGTTGTCCCATCATCCTCATACTGCGGAAGACAATGATAAACCACCGCAGTTTCATACTCGCCTACATTGAAAAATGCTTATTGGTCACCACACAGAATATTTTTTCATTACGGACCTTACCAAATTGGTTTGTGATGACAACAAATAATATTTTTTCTGCACCCAATAAAATGTTGCAGTGACTACAAAAAAATTGTAACAACTGAAGACCTCGGAAGTAAGTAATTATAACCCACGGTGTAAGACAGCCGATGTAAAATTATTGTATCCGAAATTTTAAAATAAATACTCATTTACAAAATACGTAAGTATTTTACTTCAAACAACATGATAAATGATACATGTATGTAATTCTTATGTCCAGATTTGACGTGCTTTATTACTCCTAAGCTGAAAAGTGCAGGAATGTCGGTTATCATTATTTACTCCCGAGGTCCTCGATTACAAACAAATGTTGGTGTTATCCATATTGACAAAACATTTTTGAGTCCACTACAAATCCGTTATTTCTACGTAGTCGTGCCTCGTGTGTTCTCCTGAGGTACAAACCAACCCCGGGCTGAAAACTCATCCTCATCAGTATGAGACACTCGCCATACTTCACCTTGTAAATAAAGGAAGTGTTGAGCAGTGTTACTAGATGTCTGGTAACATATGTGTGTAAGAACTACATAAAGCTGTATGGGAAACAATTTACCACATCTTGTTTCTTAAAGAGTATGGAAAGGTACGATGTCGTTCTGACGACTCGAATACTCAGTCGTCAATAAAATTTGAACTACTCATCAAAATTCAATGAATTTTTTTTCTGAGTAGAAATTTTATCAGCGGACTTTTATTTATAAAGCACTATGCGGTAGCATGCTTAACTTTCGAGTAAAAAAATTGAAAATATTTTTAGAAAATAAGGGCTTGAAAACACAAAATCTACAAAAATGTAAAACTGCGAATTTCATAATTTTTAAAATGATATTAGCTAGGCCTCTATAGTAAACTAACTTAAAAAATTACTCGCGTTTTCATTTGAAAATAATTTTAACATCCGTAAACCTCTCGCGCGAAATTTTCGAATGGTAAAATCATTTTCAAATCAAAACACGAGTATTTTTGAAATTCTGTTATTACAGACGCCTAGATATCATCATATTAAAAATCATACAAATGACAGTTTTACATTTATGTAGATCTTGTGGTTACAAGCTCTTATTTTTCTAACCCTAGCGTTTAATATTTTACTCGAAAGTGAAGCATACTACTGCATAGTACTGTATAAATAAATGTCCGCTGATAAAATATATGCTCGGCAAAAAAATCTCATCGAATTATAATGAGTACCGTAAACCAGGGTTACTTTGACACTTTTCGGGGTAACTTTGACACTTAAACATATTAGTTTTTGGGGTTTCTGGTAAACAAACAGATAATCTGAGCCGAGTATTTTAAATAATTACTTTTATCCTTATAGCTAATGCTTGAAACTTTCGTCAATAAATAACATAAAAACCAAAATTTTGAGTTGTCAAAAGTTACCCCGCTAAGTTCAGATTTCATTGACAATTGAGTATTCCAATCGTCCTTTCGGCATCGTACCTTTCCATATCTCTTAACGCTCGTATACATCAGCGTGCTACATTTACATGCAATTGTACAGTGTAGCTAACACCAGACCAGCAGGTAACCTTACGTATAAGCCTATTATTCAGGCGGTAGTGGGTTTATGTGAGGTGAGCGGCTTAATACTCACCTTTTGCTCCAGTGTGTATCTGAGCCTGCTTAGTGTCCTCTAGTAGAGAGGCGGGTACCGCCCCCGCCGCCGCCAGCGCCGCCCCCAGCAACAACAGTACCGCCCCCAAGCGACCCATGTTCCTGCAACGTAAATATACCTCCTTCACTTCTCGCCACTTCACACACGCAAACACTGATCAACTATACTAATATTGTTACAACATATCCTGTCCCACATGAATGTATAATTTGAGGCGGCCGCCTAACTGGTACTCGAACTGCGTGCAGCGTGTTCGCAATTACGTCTTTAGCTCAGAGACCAATAAATATGCGTCCATAATGCTTATCTACCAAAATAAAACACACTTTAAACTCCGTAGGGCTGTTCGATGTCATAAATTGTAATATCGACATAAATTTCAACTGCATACTCGATATTTTTGGTATATCGATGATATCGATAGCATAGTAAATTTTCGGTATCCCGACGATATTGATAATATTGTAACTTTTCGGTGTATCGTTAATACTGATAACTCTAACACTTCGTTACAAAAGTGATATGGATAACACTGTAACTTTTCGGTATATATATTAATTTAATTATTTATTTATATAGATATCAATAATACTAACTTTTTGATATATCGATATGACGATAAAATCTATTTTTCGATATCAACTTTTCGATTTCGGTTTTTCAAATCGCGAACAAAATACCCAATACTTTAAATCATTGATAAGGTTATCGCCGATCTGACACATTTAATTAATATATTGACATAAGTGAAACTTCAGAGAAACCATTACAATGTATACATATTAATACGTAAAATTATAACCAAGGAAATAAAACATATGTCTGACTTAAAGAGTGTCAGACTAAATAGATTTACCGATGGTAAACCTTTCCAGCGACAGTGATGGTATTAATTATTTCGATTACATCTTTTTAATCTTCAGTATCTCATATCATCGGCAAAATGACAGAAAATGACATTAACAGTGACTAATAAAAATATTGAAATTTTACCTAACATAATGGATTCGAAAATAACGACCATTCCGTTACTAATTTCAATTTCGATAGCATAGTTAGGTAACAAATCAATGAAATCATCAGTTTCGATGAAATTGCTATTTTCGATAGTATTGTCAATTTATATGTGTTTTCAATGTATCGAAAATGTTGGTATACCGGTGGTTTCGGTAATTTCGCGATACAAATATATTCATATTTAGACAATTATATATCGGTTACATTTGTCAGTTTCAATATTGGTAGTTATCGATATATTGATAGTTAGCAGTGTGTTTAAATACCGAAGTGGTATTCGGCATATAGCTGATTTCGAAAATATCGTTAGGCTATATAATTGATATAGGCCTATAGTGAGTTAGACGTTTTCGTTATATTGTAAATATCGACATAGCGGTGATTTCAATATCATAATACCGATACATGGACATTTAAAGATTTTAATATCGTTTAGAGTTTTTTTTTTTTTTTTAATTTTGCTATCGATAATTATCTATATACCGAAATTTCTAACACCCCTCATATATTTTCGCCTCACACACACACACACACACACACAAACACACCATTCACCAAGCGGCCTGATTAAGGCCATATTTCACTATTTTTTATTTAAATTTTCTTAGCTCAAGCGAATAAAAATAAAGCCCCAATTCGTGGTAATTCAATGTAACCAAATCATGACAGTGTTCATTTAAAAGTCAGAAATTGCTGAAAACAGCGGAAGTATGCGCATTATTTTCTCTAAAACTGCACCATTAATATGCAACCACAAGTTTGTTACAATATTGTTAACAATACCAATAGAAAACTATTTAAGATTTTTTTCCTTAAAACCTTCAATTGTTGAAAAAAAATTTGTTTTTGCTGCTTGAATAATGTAAAACTCAAGCACTCACTCACAAATTGTCAATTATTTCACAAACTATTTAATGTGTAACGTTTGTGTGACGAAAAGTATCGTGAAGAAATATTTACTTGGCCAAATTAATTACGGCGCAGCTATGAATGTTCTTAATTTCAGCGAATTTCGAATTTTAGTACACCATATTGTTAAAACCGCCATGGTTTGGTTACATTTCACTACTGTCATGTGGTTAGTTTCTTAACTGTGTTAGATAATAAATAAAAAAAGTTGTGAAAAGTGGTTAAGACGTTACAAATAAATAAAATTCTATTTCCGTTCTAATCTAAACTCAACCTGTTCCAGTGACTTATCGGTTATTATCACAACCAACTTTAAGCTTGATTTTTGGTGATCAATATATGAGCCATCATAGCATGGAGAAGATTTATTGTACGAATGAGTTTGACACAGATGAGGAACACAACGGCAGTGGCTACAGTGTCTGGCACTGTACAGTTGCGGCCATGTATAAGCTTCCTGTGCAACATGTACACACCATTAGCAACTGAAGAGGTTAAAACAAAAGTGTTATGAGTCAATGTATGTAATAACTGACAAACAACACCCTAGGAAGAGTAAGGGAAGTGGGTCTTACATCTCTTCTATCTAGAGACGGTGACACAACTTGATTGATATAACGACAGGTACTGGGAAAGGAGACGACTATGGCCTTTGTTAAGGATCCGTACCAGCTTTTGCCTCAAATGATCTCGGGAAACCACGGAAAACAGAAATCAGGATGGCCGAATCCGGGTATCGGACCCGGGTGCTCCCGAATGCGAATCAAACGTACTACCGTTGCGCCACCTCGCTCGGTCAGTCAATCATTGGTAGTAAATTCGACAAATATTAGAGCGAATAATTTTGTGAGTTACAAATTAATTTCACTCTTGTAGCCCAGTACTTCTCAATATGTGTGCTCACTGACTACTATTCTTTTATGTGATTTTCCGACACATAAACTTTATATATATATATATATATATATATATATATATATATATATATATATATATATATATATATTAGCAATATAATAAACACCCCACGTGAATCGTGGGCTGAATTGGAGACGAAAACGTTTGAGGCAAAATATTGTACGATGGCATTTTACGTGCACAATGTGGCAACATAGCACTGTAGTTAGTCCCCTTTTGCACTCCACCGATATCTTACTTAGCTTACTACTGCTGTTTTGACATGCATATTATAGGTGCAGGTTAACATCCTGAGCAGTGCAAACATGAGTCTACATAAAATAATATCTGGACGTGGAACGCAAGAGAGGGACTATCTCCGTGCAGGGTTGCCACGTTGTGCACGTAGAATGTCGTACAACATTTCGCCGCTTATATTTTCGTCTCCAATTCAGCCCAGTATTCGCGTGGTGTGCTTATATCACCATTTTTTTCCGGGTGTTATGTATACATAAGTAGCTCTGTAACTACTCTTGCCATCCTGTAAAGTTACACCAAGATCTCAATCAGCAGTTGTGTGGTACGCCGCCTAAATCATTATATTTAGCAGAACACAGCGGCGAGTAATAATATCATATATAATTCGGCATGTGTAGAATGTTTCAGTGCGGTATGTTTGTATCTTGGCGACGTTTTCCTGTCAAGTACACGTTAGTTTATGTTTTTTGTTTGCGTAGTCTTGGCATGTCCGGTTTATCGCTGCAAAGACGAATTTCGCTACATATATTAAATGATGAGTTTTTCGCATATTTCGTCCCAAGCAACTAATTGGTATCATAACAAATACCCGAATGAGCTTTTTACGGATATATTTCTGAAAACACTAGCATTGAGTTAGTAATCTTCATATTAAATATCGTACAAAGACACTATGCGATAGCGGTATTTGATACCTGTTCCCGCCGTTGAAAATGTATTCGCGATTTAATAATACTGACATGCTATTTTCGTCATTAATGTGATAATTTGGCTTTATACTATTACTAGTTCACGCATCTCTGTTTCGTTATAATATTTATTATACTTTTAAGTACATAGTAAAATGTTTAGGTTGTTACGTGCAGCAAAAGCTGTTCGTATATTTAGTCTATTAAAAGTCAGTCTCAAAATGTCTAAGTTGGTCATAAACCAAAGCATGATTTTGAATTTTGGTTGTTTTGCCCGCTCAAGTAATGACACATCTTGCGCTTCAACAGTGGGAGAATACTGTAGTTTACCAATTGGCATTCTGCTATATTTGCCCCCACTTCAATGTCGATTAGCATTGCTAACATATACTTAAATAATAACGTTCGTGTTTAGAGCTAACATATTCCACAATACTATGGAAACAATTTTCTGACGTAGTTATGTTATCAAGTTACAAGTCCGCTATGTTAATATCTCTTGCCACCTTGAAGGGAAGTGTTAGATAAGTTTCTTGTATTTTTATTCCGACCCACATTTATTCAAGTTGTATCTAAATTTTCTCTTTTACAAGACGTAGTATATATTCCTGATAAACTGCTTGGCATAAATAATAATGGAATATTTCATTAATTACCCATTCAGAATCATTGCAAGGTAATTATAGGTTAACTTTCAAGATTGATTACATTCCAATATAAGTTAAACATATAATAATATTGTGAACTCTGAAATTCTTCATAAATATTTCATACGCATCAACATTGCCACATTCACCAAAAAATATTTCAAAACGGAAGTTATTGCAGAAAATCGATAAACAAAATTTAGCATCTAGTTTTCCTCTTTAACCATACTAACAACACTGAGAGTTGAACTCATATGGTGCATGCTACAATAGTGCATAGTCGCACAGTAATTTTGACAACTCTCATCTCTTAAAGCAAGAATCTATGCGTAGCTAATCACTTCCAGTCAAATTTACATTATATTTCCGCCCCCTAGATTTAGATACACTGAGAAAATAACCAGAATGTAGAGATAATTTAGAACAAATTTTTAACGGAAATAAAAAATAAATAAAGCAAATGCTTTAAAAATATTTAGTCGAAAATCTGAGTGGAATGAGTGAGAGAGATTTTGGTCAACGCTCACCATCGAAGTCTTAAGCACTTAAGATGAGTATGGAGCAGCGCCAGAATGAAAGGGCGTGGGAAACGGGAGATCCCTCTTTAATGTTACAATATAAATGTGTTGCTCCTTTAAAATGCTTGATCATAATGTTGTTAAATACTGTACCCTAGCATTTCCCTTTTTAAAGATTTTCTAAACGGTCTTAGGGCTGCGGTGGCCGAATGGTCAGACCATTCGTCTCCCACCAAGGCGATCCGGGTTCGATTCCCAAGGGGTCGGTTTCCGGATTTTCACATGTGGGAATCGTGCCGGACGATGCCGTTGGTCGGCGGATTTCCTCGGGGATCTCCAATTTCCCCTGCCCTTTTATTCCGGCGCCGCTCCATACTCACCTCATGTTACCCAGCACTAAATACCTCTATGTTAAGTATTGACATAAATCTCTCTCTCTCTCTCTCTCTCTCTCTCTCTCTCTCTCCAAACTACCTTTCAAAAACTTGTTATCAATCAATAATACGGCTCAGAATCCCGAATCCTGCACGTAAACATAAAATGTTGTTGTGCTTAGATGGCATTACATTATGTGAAAGTAAACTGAATCGCAATTAGTTAAAAAAAATACTATTTAAGAAATTATCTTTTAATTCGTACTCTTAAAATCGTTTCATTAAGAGTTAAATATATAGCGAAATCCATGAGGCTATGGTATGTCCTTCTACTATACATATACAACTAAAATCTCACTGAAGTAAAAACTTACATAGTTTATAAATTCAGATAGTATTTATATGATCTCATCTTCATAAACTTATTTGATAGAATTAAAATAAAATTAAAAGAATTTGAATTTCAAGGTCCTTCGAAATGTTTAATTAATTAATAACGTGTGAAACCCTAACAAAACATACTTACACAGTATGGATCAAACTACTGTTTTTGTAAATGGTAGCTGGTTACCTACTGCATAAATATTTTAAAGTTATGTAGACCTACCTCGCACTATTAAACATTTCGGGCATACGTGTATACCACATCACACTATGAAGTAAATTAACTGCCTGAAGGGTGTTGTGTTTGTACCAATAATCAACTCCGCTTAAATTTCAGAACAAACGGGAAGTGAAATATAGATTCTCTATAGGAGTATATAAAAATGTATTACTGATACGCTAGACACAATAGATAAAATTGTCAGGTATTTCGAAGCTGATTAACAGGGGGGAAAATGCAGTTCTTCAGAAAAGTTTTTTACGAATTTGTGAGAAAATGATAAAAAATGTGTGTTTGGCGATCGTTCAAGTGAGTTAGTTCTCCGCTAACAGCCTCATTATAGTTTTCTATTTTCGTCGCAGCTCACGTTTCAATATTTTAACAAGAAATGTCTGTACCTACATCTGGACATAAATAGCAGCTCGTCTTACTAAATTCGTTTGTCCTCCATTATCTTTGTGAATTTTTAAATATAAAACGCTGGGAAAAGATTATTAGTAACCATTTTCCTGATTGAGCTAAATGGCAAATTTACAAAATGTACACATCTATGCCCAAAGAAATGTTAATTTTAAAGAGGGGATGTAAAATAACGATGAAAACGTAGATTGAAATCACCAGAAATTTAAATGTCAGAATATACGAACAAAAACATAAGGATCCTAAAATACAGTTTTTGCCATAATACTAACCAAAATTTAACCGCATGGCATATTCCTTAAGAGTAATTTTTTTCTTCGGTATTAACCCTACAAAAAACATTACGATCATGACTGCTGACAATGTTGGCAAACACTCTTTTTCTAGGAGTGTTCTATGCTTCAGTTTTTTAGGTAAAGAAAAAAATTAATATTTAGTTTATTTGCCACGCTTTTTTCAAAGCATAATATAAATATATTTTTGCCACACTTCTTAAAGCATAATGTCAAAATATTTTAACTCCCTTTCTTAAAGTATAATATAAACATTTTTGCCACACTTTCTTAAATCATAATATAAAATTAGTAAATATGTGTTGTGGCGAAGAGACTACGTAAAAATAGTGTGGTACTGAGTGTACTTCAAAATTATTTAAGTTAACAACAGATCAGTTGCGGAATCCAGGGTATGGAAACGGGAGCCCTGAGAAAACACTCCGGACACAGTGGTTAATGGTAACACAGACACTGACAAAATCGGTGCTTGTAGCAGAGGATGTATGCGCCTTTGTATTGTTTTTCTTTTGTATGTAGATAAATTTATTAATAATACAGAAAATGATATCTACACATTCCGACAAAATGGCCGCTTTTTCCATCTGTATGTTGGCGTGTTGTGTGCTAATTTCCGCTTTTTGGCAAATATCTTCCACAACGGTATCTCACCAGCAATGGCCTAGGTACCTCATCAAAAGCCAGAACATTAAAAACGTAACATAGATGGAAGCGTCCATGGTATGTATCAGGTAACCATCCCAGCATTCGTTTGGAGTAATTTCAAAAATCATATAATAGTTTTTAACCAGGAGTCAAACTCGGATCGTCCCCATTGCGAGCCCACAGTTCAGCCATACACACTAAATCGCAGTCAGTAAATATCTTTGAATGCCAGAGGCCTTTTACTGATACCGGATGAAGCAGTTTCAACACATTAACCCAGTAAAAACAGCTTGTTATCAGTGAATATTCACTAATACTTATGAAGAGTGTGCACATTCCAAGAGTGAATCAAACAGTATTCCCTTATTCGTATTTATATTATAGGTCTACACATACCATAAGATAATCAAATATTCACTGAATACGATTTAGAACGTACACATTCCAAAAGTGAATCAGAAGATATTCACTTACTCCTATTTAAGTGTACACATTCCAAAAGTGAATCATTAAATAGTCACTTATTACGCTGTGGGCTGTACGCATATAAAAAATGAATCATTAAATATTCAAATATTACTTTTTAGAGTGCACACATTTAGAAATTCAATCAGAAAATATTCACTTATTCATATTTAGAGTGTGCAAATTCAAAATTGAGGCAAAAAATATTCATTAATTCATATTTATGGTGTACAGTACACATTCCAAAAGTGAATCATAAAATATTCACTGATTTCATTGATTAAATTTATTGAAACTGCTCCTTCGGGAAACAGTGAAAAAACACTTGTAATCAGTGAATAACCACAGATTCAGATGTAGTGTGTGTCCCCCTCGCCTGGTCATCTCGCAGTGGCCAAAATTATTGAGTAAAATATCATTTCCAATATGATTCACTTTGCTTTTAAAATGTTGTTATTTAAATATTCACCTGCGGCGGATAAGATTACGAGCGATCTGTCGTCACACTTTATCACAAGTTCCTGTCTGAATGCAAAGATGGCATACAGATAATCTAATAGAATCGGATTTGATCGCAGTCCATCGTTGCTCTTCGACCGGAATAGGGTGATAATGGATGTTTGTAGCCACGCCCCTTGTGTGCCGTCAAATATTTGTTTCTGGTTTGCCGTGTTAGATGGCGTGTCTGTGTTAGCTTCTAGTTGTACCAACAACACTAATGATTAGAGATGATGGTATAATGTGTTGTGCCAACATACCCTTGAATACACTGTAGTTTCTTGCAACATACGATTGGCTGATGTACGTCTGACTCAACACAGCTATTTGAAGACCAAAAATAGGCATCACACGCTACAATAGCGGGATTCTTATTGGCTCAGTCAAATAGGTAAGCTGAACGTGTGTTGAAACCCAGCAAAGAGTCAAGTTTTCCCGCGATAAACCATCATATCTACTAATTATTCAAGTTTACAGTGTTCATCGTATTCAGTTATGTAATTTTAGGCTGAAAGCTTTGTATCCGCCGAACATCGTCTCTGATTACAAACAGGTTGATTCACGAAGATTTACCGACACATACACACACAGGGCATATTCCTAACATTATTTGGAGGAAAATATTATGTCAAACACGTGTGAGGGAGACACTAGTGATATGGAAATCAGCAGTTATACTGCTAGGTCTGATTGTATCGACGAGGCGTGTTTCACGCGAGATGACATAAACTACCTGTACAACACTTGACTGGTGTGGTTTGTCTGCCGATGTTGATGTTCGAATATAAAAATAACGTATGATAAAACATCTCTGATTTACATCTACATTTTATTTATTATGTTTCAAAAGTTTCTGGGTAGCGGTTGGCGCAGTGGCTAGAGCATTCTCCTCCCAGCAAGGGGATACGGGTTCGATTCCCGGAAAGATCGGTCCCCGGATTTTCTCATGTGGGAACCGTGCGTGACGATGGCGTTGGTCGGCGGGTTTTCTCGGGGATCTCCCGTTTCCCTTCATTCCGGTGCTGCTCCATACCCACCTCACGTCCCCCCTCACCCGCCCCAAATTAAGCGCTGACCAAAATCTCTTACTCACTCACCAAGGGGATCCGGGTTCGATTCCCGGCGAGAATGGTCCCCGGATTTTCTCATGTGGGAATAGTGCCGGACGATGTCGCTTGTAGTAAGGATAATTCTACTACAGGTTAGAAAGATCAATGTTATAAGTTTGGCACAGGGAAAATTTCTGCCACTTGAGCGCTGGTATCGCTAGTGCACCAAACTGACCAATCACAGAGCTTTCCTGAATTTTAAGTTATATTAAGTTGATAATTTACAACGCGAAATTGGTCTCTTTTCACTTTAAAATTAAATTAAATGACAAATATAATTTCCAAGTTTAACTAAATTTAATTTTACTACGGTTTCGTATTTATCTGGTCTCTTAGCGATCGAAGCGAAACTAGTGGCAGAAATTTTCCCTGTGCCAAGCCCTCCCATAAGAAAACGTATTTTCTTTCTAGCCTGTAGTAGAATTAACCTTACTTGTAGGATCTCCCTCATTCCGGAGCTGCTCTGTACAGCATGCCACGCCCCATTTTAACTGCTGGCCAATATATCTTTACTTCAAATGTTTCTAATTACACTGAAAATACTGTTAATAGGATCCAATAAAATGGAAATATCAATAAACCATTAAATATACGTGTGCAATGTATCAGAATAAAGTACCATAACGATGACATAGTCCGAATAATTGAATTCTCGTCGTCTTCAGTTCCTTCAGGATGTTCATTTGCTTCGCCTCTTCATTTTAAAGTCTTGCATGGCTTCAACGTAAACAAATTAAAAAAAAAAAAAGTTTTGCGTTATCTGTTGTAGGCTCTACGACATGCATCACCACGTTAATAATAGATGAAAAAGCTATCATTTATTTAAAGTACATTACATTTACTTAATTTAATAATATTTATCTAATAAAGCGGCTCGTTACTTCACATTTAAAATACGACCTACTAGTCCTGAAACATTATCTTTATTTTCATCCCGTGAGCGTTTTTACGTAACCAGTAAATAAATATTACAATAATGCAAGTCTTCGCAAGAATAAAATAAATAGTAATTATTTGCATCCGTATCGCTTCGCTTTTATTTTGTTAAGTGCATTCAAAGCCAAAAATCATAAAAGTTATTTTTAAAAGTTTTGTGTTTCTCCTATCTGGCCTGCATCGTTTAATTTTGTAGTAGAAAAGTAGAACTTCGAGTCTGCAGTTAAATGTGCGTGCTTTCATTGCATGTCATGAAAAGTCAGTGTTGTATATCTGATTTGCACGTTACAGGGCAAGTACGGAACCATTACACGCCTTGCACGTGGGAGTAATGAGGTGGTAGGCACGCAGCTATATCGTGAGCAGGTCTAAGGTTTAGTGTCCCTACTATGTTGGTGAACATATATTATACCAAACTTTGTTTGTTTGCGAGTTTATAATTTATACTTGACAAAACTATAGCATGGCAATGGTTTTGTAATTGAGTAGTCCAGTTCCAAAACTCTCCTTGTCCATCGCCAAGGAAAAATGAGTTCTGAACAGTTTTGTGTAGCTTTTAAATGTGCGCTAAAGTTGACGTGGTGATAGTTTCCAAAACTCGCCTTATTCAACAACAGAGAAACTTTGAAAAAATGCTTTGGCCATGTCGCAAATGAGCTCGTGATTTGCTCAGTTTTAGTGAAAGTGGTCAAGGGGAGTTTTGAAACTGGACTACTCAATTGTTGTTTAGTATTGCGTAATCTTCAATAATAGTGCAGCATGTTGAGAATATCTTAAGGGTGTTCAAGTGCGATAAAATCATAATTGCATATTTAAATTAAATAGAGTTAGTTTTATAGACGATACTTCTGAGATACAGTTTCCTCTTACGAAACAATTTTGACTCGTAAGTTATAGTTTTCTCATAAGGGTGCGTAAGTCTAAATTGACATGTTCTGCTGCCATGCAAATAGTGAAAACCAATTGACTTAAGTAAGTGAAATAATTCACAGTGAAATAACAGGCCACGGGCTACGTAATAAAACATTTTTAAAAAATCCTGTGAACTATTTTTGTATGTTAAAAAATTGCCTTATTTTCAACTTTTTTCCCTGTGCTTTTGCGATTTTTTTTAAAAAATTCAAAATATTACGTTTTCGTCTTTTAAATACTTTATTGCATAGCTCGTGGGAATTAGTGACACAGTGAATTATTTTATTCAGGTAGGTCAGTTGGTTTTCAATATTTGCGTGGCAGAAGAACAAGCAAATTTTGACTTTGTCGCACCGTTATGAGAAAACTATGATAGCTGAAATTGTTTTGTATATCGCTTAGTAACATTGATATAACTGGTTTAAACTACGTACTCTGATTTCGTAGAGACAGAAGAGAGAGAACAAGTATCTAATTAGTAAATTAACGAAATTTCCGTTTAATTGATAAATTAACAAAATCTTCATACAGTTTGTCTCGAAAATTACATTACATAGTAAAACTAATTTGCAACAAAGTTTCAACGCGATTTTACGATATCATCTATCGTGTGGGTTTTAAAAAATAATTCTCTGCAGAGCCGAGAAACTGGGGCCCTTTCTCCTATCACAGGGTATTTCATCGCAGATTCACAGACTTCAGTTGAATCCTGAAGCATGAAATGAAATGAGATATCACGACGGTAATGTATAACATACTATGTTTCATGTAACTTCAATCAATTTGACATTACTGAAGCAAATCCATGATTATGTATTGTGTACGTTTATTTGTTTTGAAGTAAACAAGAAAAGCCAATTTAAGAGTATGTACTGCTAAGTGTGTCTTGCATTGCGCCTGACATAATGTTAACAGAAATAGCTCAAATATCTGTCAAAACTGATTAAAGTTATATACGAACAGATTGCTAGAAGTTTTTACATCTTGTCGACAGCAAAGTTATTAGAGATGAAGACACACAACTGAACAAAGTGGCACAAACTTGAAGAGATATCGGCCTTAGCTTTGTTAAGGAATCATCCGACGGGAGCTATTACAGGAAACGATGGAAAGCCGAAATCAGGATCTTCGTAGCCGGGAATCGATTCCCCTAGAATGTAAAAACGGCGGAACGCAAAGAACAGGAGAAACGGGAGGGTTCCGATCAAACTCACCAAATATGGCTGAACTCCGTCGGGAATCAACCCCGGATCGCGTGGTGCGAGCCTTCAAAGCTGACAAAGCACAAGACGCTAGTTTTAGAAATACTGAAATACTTGTGTACACCAAATCAGGTCGTATGATCATTTCGTTAACTAAGGGTGCCGATTAGAATTTGATCAGTTTTACTAGCGTGCTATCGGAAACAGATCTGTCGTTTGTAAACTAACAATCATGGTCCCAATGACACCGAATCACCGCGCTGTTGACACCAGCAGCAGATGATATCACATATAAACGTTAGTCTTTGTCAAGCAAATTTAACACTTTGATGTTTTGCTACTTCAGCGACCAGCTTCTCACGTGGTAGCACTTGGGAATTGTTCTTGTTTCTCTCACTACTGTAGCGCACATGTTGTTTGTTTACAATTTGTCTTAAATTATAACCCTCAGGTTACAATGAGGTGTAGTCTAAAATAAAGTAAAATGTATTTGAACGCCAAGTTAATTTATTTCAATTTAAATTACTTTCACTTATTCTAGCACATGAGTTGCAAGTTCAGTAGAAATAAATAGAAAAGTTCTGAATTTATTGAAAGCGACACGTTACCGCTTTTCTCCTCGAGTTACTTTTGAGACGTTTCCATAGGCTTTTAAATAAAACACATACGTTAAGTCAAATCAATTCCACATAAATTGACCGCACCAAATTTGGAGAAAATATGTACATTATTTCTTAATACACTATGTATAAGACTAAAATTTATTGTTGATTATCAAATTCACGCATCAAAGGATTGCGAATTTATCACTGTTGAAGTAAATGTTATTTAAATCCGTTAAGTTGTTCCAGGGATTTCCAAGTAATACTACATTCTTAATAATGCCCTCAGTTCTAAAAATAACTGATTTGATGTATAGCATTTTATTCTCAATTCATTTCCTGCCACACGCTGATGCCATATTTGATTGAACTCTATCTAGAAGTTATCGAGTGGCAATGTTGAAGTATTTACTATCAAGTGAAACTGTATTACTGTAGTATAAAGTATTAAAGATGTTCAAGTCATCAGTATGAAAGTAAGTTATTTAAAAAGTATATTTCCATAAATAATGATAAGTTATACAGATCTACAAATTTTCTGCTGAAAATGTTATTTTATTCGTTTATTATGTTGTATGGGTCGATTTAAAAGTATCGTATATTTCAGATGGTGCTATTTTGAAAACTGTTGATAAATGGAGCTGCAGGGAAGAAATGAAAACTAAAATCACAAATAGTTTCTCGCCTTCTTGCAGGTTCACAGTGAGTATTAGAGAAGGCCCGGGTGAGGGGTGACCCGGCTACTCGACAAGGTGAGATGAGATGAATGTGGAGCAGCAATTGAATTGATTTTCTTTGCCAAATTTGAACTGTGGGTACCAATTTCAGTTTGTTTTATGATAATTACAAAAGGATGGCTACAGTGACAAAATCAAATAGAAGATATACTGAATTGGAAAACAGTCTGCTGCAGTATCATTTTTGTATCATAATTGACTCCGACAACCGCGGAGTGAAGGGACGAGAGGGGTTATAAACGCCCTATATTTAGACGACAATTACGCCTATACTTGTCGCAACCTGCAGCGTTGTTCACACCGAGCTACCCACCTGCGTCACCAGGTCTCGCCAGCTCCTGTGGGTTGTAATCAATACCTACCGCGCGCACTAACCTCTGCTATCTGTCCGTGGAGCTATTTTCTCGTCGCGCAAGACGATCGTGCAGCGGTTCGAGCCCTGCTTGTCTCCTCTCTTCTTTCACCATCGTATCCTTCCACCACTCGGAACTGAGTGTTAAACACTGCGTTTCGTAAAACTAAGGTTAATTCTACTGCAGGTTAGCAAGAAAATGTGTTTTCTTATGGGAGAGTTTGGCATAGGGAACATTTCTACCGTTTTCGCTGCTATAGCACAGGATCCATAAAAATACGAAACTGTAGTAAAATTAAATTTAAATAGGTTTGAAAGTGACAGAAGTTCTTTAATGTAGTTTTATAGTGAAGAAAAAAAATTCTTGTTTTAAATTATTAATTTTGTGTAACTTTAAATTCAGGAAAACTCTGTGATTGGTCAGTTTGCATTCATTAGCGATACCAGCGCTCAAGCGACAGAAATTTTCCCTGCGACAAACTTTTAACATTGATCTTTCGAACCTGTAGTAGAATTAACCTTATCAAAACTATGGTAAAATTTTACAACTTCTTATTGGCAATAACTACTAATATGTTGTAGTATTTATCACAATGGAAGACGTTTGTACTCATATAATAAACCTGAAATTAACAGGTCACCGTTTGTACAGTAAATTTTATCTTACATAGTGACACGTATTACAAAATATTAACAGTTATGGCCCATAAGAGGCTGTCAAAATTTACTGAAGTTATATGAAACAGAGCATACTCGCTCTTCCCCGTCCACAAGGTTAACATTCACGTAATGTTAAGGCTCGTTCACAATCGGCATGGAAAACATAACACAACTTACACAGCATAACATGCAAAACTGTCCGTACACAATCACAATAAATTGTTTCCTGACCAATCAGAAAATAATTAGCGAAAAAGAATTATTATTATTATTATTATTTTTTTTTTTTTTTTTTTTTTTTTTTTTTTTTTTTTTAATTTTTGCGCGGACAGCTCTTATGACGTTTCACATTCTTATTGACCGACAAGAAAAACTTAGCATAAAAAACACAGATATGACCATCTTTAACGCCATGCCAAGCAAATTATGCTACGTAAGTCATGTCAAGTAGTAGTTGTAAACGCCACCATTCGAATCACAGATATTCACTTTATTTTGCTGTGTTTAATGTTTGCGCCACGCTAATAGTGAGCGTGGCTTAAAGGAAAATCACAAGTATATGTGTTTCGCGATAAAGTTAATGCTCCTGAAATCAATGTTCGAAGAATAACACTGCCCGTTACTATACATAATTAAACGTTAAAAATGGCTGCCTCGCTTGTTTGGGGTTAGCAGTGAATTATCAAACACAGTACCCATATATTTTCTTAATTTAATACAACAATATTCCGAACCAAATTCAAATGAAATCGCCGTGTTAGTATTTTATATCATTAATAACTTGGCTCTATACAATTAAGGAAGCTCCTATGGACCGCACAATTTAACTTATGCATGCAAACACAAAGCGACATATCCGATTGTTAGACGCGTATCGTCTTCAACTCAAACTGCTCTATCTACGACGAGCGCCACAGAGTTAATAATTTCGCAAAGAGGTGGCGTGAACGTGCTTCGCGACAAAGCGTTATTGTGGAATCGTCGACGGTACTGTACAATGCCATTTGCCGTCTTTCGCCATCCCCAAAGGCTAGTGGTTTGTTATTCCTGCGCCAAAGTTGCACTTGGTGATCAACTGTAAAACTAATTTATTTTGCAGCGTTCTCTGTCGGGAGTAAGGAGGATAATAGTTTGCTTTACACAACGTCTCTTTTTCTGAAACATATATGTGTGTACAATATATTGTAAGACAGTGTTTCAATTAGGTTTTTTTTTTCGCACAAGTCTATGAAAAAAAATCTTTATTTCTGTATCTGTAAAAGTAATTGGAGAAGTATCCACAACTTTGAAAATATTTTTGTAGTTTGAGTTATTTAATATGTTTCATAATGTTTACGAGTAGTTTTTTTCCCTTTTTTGAATATAGTAGGTATTTTGACACATCCTCCAAAGGCAAACAGAGACATTGTGTGCGTTCTTAGATATTCTCTTATGCAAACTATAAGACGAATACAATTTTGGTTTAGCTGTTCGTCTGCCAGGCATAATGAACAGTATTTCATGTTCTTGATGTCCGTTTGGAGTTATCAGAAGTAGGAAATCAGTTTCTTCGCCAGTCGTTACAGTCTGCTTAGCTGTATCAGTTAGTTCAATAGCTGTGGCAACTATTAGTGTTTTTGCGTCTTCTCTTTTTTGTTTAATAACAAAATCAAAATCTTCAAACTTTATTTAACATGATAAGCAGTATTTTCATATTTCAACTATTTGAAAAACAAAAAGAAGTTTTCTGTATGGTTGAAATAACTATTTCGTTAAAAACAATACCTAGTTAATTATACTTACAGAAATATTGTAACTTTTCAATACATTTTTGGTGGTAACTAGAGAGTCGGTATAGCTCTCAAACACAATTACTGAATTATTGTATTGTAATGGTGAGTTTCATAAGGTATTCTATTGTTGAAAATGTAATGTTATAGGATATTCGTAGCCAAATAAACACGATGCAAGATAAATCCACCATTTCTAACGTAATAGCACCCATTCTAAAAGAGTTCTTTCCTCTAATAATACAACCATGCTTTATTTAATTTTCTTATTCCTCTTTCATAAAATAAACAGAGCGAGATCAGTGTTAACTCATTCTAAAGAAACTACTTCAAAATGCAGTAAAACACTGTTAAAACAAGTATGATGGTACTGAAAAATTTAAACTTTTTAGCCAAGAAAACTTCTTAAAAGGTCGAATTTATGTTGCAGCATATACATAGTAAAAACTATAGAAACTATTGTGAGGGCAAACTTCTTAAATGGGAACTTTTTCAGTGGGTCTTACTGTACGTATGTTTGTGAGTGACACAAGAACGTTGAAATAAAAGCAATAGATCTGCTGTTGCAGTTTTGTCCTGAATTTGGAAACAGTTTTTTTAAAGTGCCTCATGATTGTGTTGTATTCTTTCTAAAGAGTTTTGACTTACCCAAAATTCTGTCATTACATGGAACCTTACTACTCCAACACTGACAGTCGGAAACTAGTGTGAGTTATCAGAATTGTCTCTGCATGTGTGTCACCGCAGTCGGTATGTTGATCTGCGCTGTGCGAGCATAGGTTTTCGAATTCTTCACAAATATTCAACAGCATTGGAGATCCAAGAACCTACTTAGCCAAAACACTTCTTTGATTTGAAAATTAAAACTGCTGATTACTAAAATACAGACATGTGTCTAAAGTGGTGTTTGTTTCTGCTCGCTAAAACTGGCATATTTATTGGATCGCATCTTTTATATTCAATGCAGAGTAAACGTTGCCTAAATGCTAAGTGGTAAAAATTAAATTCTCTAATTTAGCATTAATGAAATTGCCAGTATAATTTGCTCAACTTAACAACTACATCGGTGAGTCATGAAACTCTAATAATATATTTGTTTCAAAATAATAAAATAAACGCTGTTTCAAATAAATTAGCCTTTCCGAGAAAAAAACTACAAGGAATACAGCCACAGCAACAGAAAGCCACTCGCATGAAAAAATAGTCTATGGAGGAAAATTGCACGTACACTGTGTGTTGTACATTAAATAGCCTAATGTTTGTTTAAAAGTTTGTTGTTCTATAGGCCTATTACTTCAACAGTCACAGAAAGAAGGTTGGTGGCATAGTGGTAAGATTAACAGGGGAAGCGCAAAAACTATTCGACCTACTTAAAAATAAAACAGAGCGTTCGTGTTGGGATTTACACAGCTGTTATTGTTATAAAATAACTTAACAACGAGATGATGTTGCGGCCATTATTTTCGTACAGAGGCATTAACTAACATAGGAACTTCGGGAACTACAACCTGTTGAACTGTTCGTGTTTCTTAACGTCTGCATTACATTTATTTCCGCGATTTAGTCCAATTGTGTTTAATTTAACTGGACTAAAATTATAACTTCGCTGAGTCAACCAAAAATGTTGCTATTAGGCCGAGCTTGCTAAGCTGACCAAGCTGTCAGTCTAATCGTATATTTATAAACTAAAAATTGTTTAACTTGTAGCGTATATTAAAATTCTTTATACAAAAATTTAATGTTCTGTTGACGCAACCGACTGATTTTCTATGTTTATGAGTCAGTCCTTAAGTTCGGGCATATTTTGCTAATACAGTGCTCATCTGTTTTTATTTCTTCTTGTGTGTATTGTCCATTTGATATCATCACATATAATAACTCGTGTGTTCAGGTGTGGGAAGGAATTATGAAGTGACAGTATTTCGAAAGATGTCCGAAGGCTTCCATCGTTTTCTAAAGCATGGTTGATGCGAAGAATAAACAGAATGTAAGAATGAGAGAAAAGTGCATAGGAAGACAGAGAAACCGAAGACCTAAACTGAGGAACAACATGTGTTGTCTCTGCGAGGCTCGTGATTATATAGGTTACTGTAAGGTGCAGCTCAGGTAGTACCGCAACACGAGTAATGCGTATATAGAACGGAAGCTGCATTGAAACTATTTTAAAACGTTCATAACAGAATAATAACTAGATTTCTTCCGTTTCTAGGCCAAACATAATTATTCTATGTGAATGCTTGAAATTTTAGCTAAGCAGTGCAAGATATGCCCCTGCATTTGTTCGTAGTTGATTAATCGTTAACAAAATCGACCTCTGAAAAAAAAATGAATTCCTGCTCATGACAGTGTGTTTTCGACAAACGCAGACTTCTATTTTCGTTGGCAACGAATCAAGTACCGTAATGTAACGGTCTGTCAAAGAGAAACGTTTAAATAGTTGATTTATTAATCTGGTTGGGTTGTTGTAGAATAGTTGAGGCAATGCGCAGATTGAACACTGCGTATTTATACAGCAATATGAGCCTCGGTTGGCGCTGTGCTCGCTGGCACACTCGCCTCCTACCTAAGTGATCCGGGTTTGAGTCCAGGCTGGGTTACACTCCGGATTTTCGCATGTGGGAATCGTGCCGGACGATGCTGCTGGCCGCCGAGTTTTCTCGAGTATTTCTCATCTCCTCCCACCCCATTGGGGTGTACGGCAGTTAATCTTTCGACGGGGTGGGAGCCTGAGGGTCCTCCCAGGGGAAAATTTGTATTTATGATGGCTACTTAAACAGTTTTCATACATGAACTTTGAATAGTACTGTTGGAAGGAATGTTAATACTTTCAGTGGCTAATTTTTCATAATTTCCTTCAGGGTGAAATTCCCCCTCCATAAATAATGTTTGGGAGAAGAATCCCTCCCCCCGGGATCTTGGCCAGGCACGCA
Organism: Medauroidea extradentata; assembly: GCA_003012365.1. Lineage (NCBI taxonomy): Eukaryota > Metazoa > Arthropoda > Insecta > Phasmatodea > Phasmatidae > Medauroidea > Medauroidea extradentata. Next base: position 38,493 of record PNEQ01105943.1, read on the forward strand.
AATGTCCCACCCTTACTCCGGTGACTCTCCACTGTAAGGCCCTACCTGTGTCAGTGCTTGTGGTAGTTGGTAAGTGGGCGAGGTCATTACATACGGTGACACACAACTTGGTACAATGACAAGAGCTGGAGCTGGAAGAGGAGTCGGTCGATGGCATTTATTAAGGAATCATACCGGCCTGAAGCGATTTCGGGGAACCATGGGAAACCGAAATCGGGATGGCCGGAGCCGGGTATCGAACCCGAATTCTAATGCGAGCCCACTGTTTTGTCGTTGCGCCACCTCCCTCGGTCCCCCACTCCACGTCATCCTCCGAAGAGCGCAGATGCCTACGGGCGCTCAATTGTAAAGTCTGCATTTCGGGGTGTGGAACCCAAGTCCTCGAGCATCCTTCCCATACGATAACTGGACTGAATTATGCAACAACAATCCAACCAACAAAAACATGTTTCCAAGATATTGACCATAAAAGATGATTATATATAATATGCGGCAACAACGTGTGCCCATTGATAACAAAATTCAGGTTAGGTGTTCTTGATATGTTTTTTTTTTTAAATTAATCAGTCCATGGACAACAGACGGTGCCAAAATTGATATTGTTAGTTTGTCTGTTGTTGCGTAACAACGTCCAATTATCTATACAGCATTTATAAAACGAGATAAAACAGCGCGGTTGAATGATACGCTGTGAGCTGAAAGAATAACGTATTTAACTTTCAAAAGTGTTCAGTTACGTGCAATAACAGGCAGTATAGTCACTGTGAAGGATCATGTATACCTGCCATTGAAGCGAGAGGTTCGGGGGTCCTCCAGGTAAAATTCAGATTTCGATATTTTAACATTTTTCGTAACTAACGATATAACGTACCACTGGCCAGAATTTTTATTATTTGCGTGAAAACGTGTTATCAAACATGAAACCTTGCAAATTTATATAATACTTATTATTTTGACTTCAAGTACAACATAAACGTTACGCAGTGCGATACTAGGTATTTTACCCTTATTTCCACAAAATCAAAATAAATGTCATTAGGCACTCTGAGGTTAATTTTAATGACAATAAATTGCACTTTACTGAAGGAGACATTCAGGGCTATAATTAATTTAATTTTCAGATGTGAAACTTGTAAATGACGTCAGTATTTTAATTTAAGTTATAAGTTAAATTTAACAATATTGACTGAACATGTAAGCATCAAGAAACCTATCGCACCGGCACTTTGATGTTGGCACATACTGAATTGTAAGCGTTCAGTAAGAGCAGAGTTAATCCTATGTTGTAACATGCCCCTGGTGGTGCCGTTTAGCAGCACACAACAAAGTCTCTCCTCGCCTTTGCCACACAAAGGAAGTCTGAGCAAGTGGTACTTAACCGCCAGGCGCCAATCTGATTAGGTCAACAAAAGAAAGAAGAGAAAAATGGCGGTGAGAGTGACAGACAAAGGCAAGCTTATTCGAGTTACTTGAACTCACTGTGTTCCTAGTCTGTCCTCGTGAATGGCGTTTCCCAAATTTCCTACCGAAGATGCCATCGCAGCAACGTGATATGCAACTGAAAATTGTGAAATATTTTAGGATACTTTAGGGGTACAAATGCTAAGTTGCGACCCCACAAGGAAATTTGGTGAGAGGAGGAATTAAGTATAACCCTGAAGCCCCCTTCCCCTTTTCAAGGTTTCCGCGCTACAGCAGTCAATGATTATATAAAAGGCAATATTATATTAATGTTACGACTCACATTTTCTTCTACACAAAATTCCTCTATAGATATATAAGAATACGTACTTATGCCACCGAAAAGTTATACAAGCTTTTGTGACAGGTGTCAGATTTTTGTCAAAATGTTACGTAAAAATTTTTTCATTAGGTTTGTAAGTAATTATAACAAATATTAACAAATATACTACCGAAACAATTCCATATAAAAATAAAATACGTACACTTCCGCTCATAATATTATCTTCAAACAGTGTGTTTCTGTACCGAATTGATGGCAATTCGCGAATATATGAGGCATGAAATTACAAGACAAGATGTAAGACAAATATACCTTCAAGTGAAATTGCATTACAGGCAGAGTTTCTAAGACAAACAATGTAAAATGTTATGAAAGAGGTTTCATTATTACACACACGCTCAAAACACTGAGTAAGGTGGCTTAAGAGTAACCAGCTGGACTCGCATTCGTGTATCCTGTTTCGATTGCCTGCTCCGGCCTACCTGATGTCGGGATTTCATGGTTTCTGAAAATCGCTCCAGGCGAACGTTGGGAGGGTAACTTAACATAGGTCAAGGCTAAGGTTAATTCTATTACAAGTTGGAAAGAAAACGTGTTTCCGTGTGGAAGAGTTCGGCACAGGAAAAGCTTTGCTGCTAGTTGCACTTCTTTCGTCAACGGGTCTAATAAATTACGAAACTGTAGTAAAATTTAATTTATCTAGGCTTCGCAAAGAGAAAAGGCATGCAATTTAATTTTCAAACGAAAAACCCTTCAGCTTTTAAATTATCAAATTATGTAACTTTATATCCACGAGAGTTGCGTGATTGGTCAGTTTATATCTCTTACCGATATTAGTGCAACAAGTGGCAGCAATTATCACTTGTAAAACTTTTAACATATTTCTTTCTAACCTGTAGTACAGTTACCCTTATTCACGGTCGCAGAAGAACAGGTCTGGACACTCGCCTGGAAACTTGACCCCCTTGTTGTTTGGCTGCGGTTCACCAAGTTACCGAGAATATTATGTTTTATTGGCGCTGCAGTCAGGGCGGTCGGACTCAAACTCCGTCCACTTCTCTTCCACTAAGATAAACAATTTTTCAAAACGTATTTTTATCAATTTATGAAATCCTTCCCTTTCTTACAATCCTCAAATGGCTCCAGCAATCATTATTTACTTTATGATGTAAGTACTAGAAAAAAGTGGGTGGAGTTTGAGCCCGACCGCCCTGACTACAGCGCCAAAGATGTACAACACTCTCAGTAACTTGGTGAACTACAGCAAACAACAAGGGGGTCAAGCAAAATGCATTGGTAGATAGGCGAGTGTCTATAGACATGTACTTCTACGACCGTGCACTTATCCATGGCCGATTTTCCGCTCCCAGTTTCTGTCCTTGAGTCAAGTTGAGTGGCTCATCTCAAAATCTCGCTTTTATAGGGACGTATAGCCGAGGTCACACTGCATACAGAACTACTTCACTTAAACATGTTCAGTTTTACGGAGCAGTTACATGTGCTACGAACGAGTTCAGATCGCAGTCTCTTCTCATTCAAAGTAAACTGGTTTCGTATGTTATTTCGAACGACATATCTTCAAAGCTTCTCTCCTATTGGCTGTTTGGAATAACGATCGGTGTAGCAAATATGGCTGCTTTTTGGTCCGACATTTTGCACTCGTTAAATTAAATTATCTTTTAGGTGTAAAATAATACCCACTTTATACATACAGCAGCATTTCAGTTAGATGCGATATGATAGTTAAAAAGTCACGAATGTTGAGTACAGATGTGATAATAATTAATAATGGTACTTTTCAGGTTCCAAGTTTGTTGAGCTTAGAAAGTTCATTGTGTTTATTTAGGCGTGTAACCTCGCAAATATGTTTAAGTTTTAATCACGATCAAGCATGGCTGCTGAATATGTTTAACTGAACAGGTTTAACCTCTAGTGTGACCATGGCCAAAAACCCACCAATCACACATACATAATACTGCGTCTATTTGTCTCTCTTTCTCTCTTTCATTCTCCCTCCCCTTTCCTACTTCACAAACACGTATAAATTCATAGTGTCTTCAACATTGGGTCCGCGCATTGTAACGGAATTTCCGCATATGTAATACGTGCACCTTACACTCGGACCTACACGGCGATGTCGATGATTGGTTTTTACCAGAAGATTTTTCGTCTTATATTTTGTGATCAAAATCCTTGGCCGCAATTCGTATTCGTGATCTCTCACCATCCGGTATACTTATGCAAAAACGTCAATTGCTGTTTATATATTTTTTATCTTGTTTGGCTATGTTACAACAAACACTTCCGTTTATAAAAAAACAGTAAATAAGCGGAAGGACATTGAATTTTATTCAGCTCGTCAAAGATTTTCTTAATAATGCGTTGTTACGCTTTGCAAGTATTTAATGAACTATTTGTATGTTTCTAGTGCTCGTGACTATAAGTACTTGTGTTTATTTTGCTTTTAATTGTGTAACAGTGAAGCACACCATAAATGTAGCTCTACAGTTGATTACTAGCAGAGTAAGAACTTCGCATCCCAAACTACACCATAAAAAAATCAAAGAACGGAAAATAACCGATAGATAATTTTACCGTCAATATTAATCAGTGTTATGAAACAGTAACAAGCAAAGGCTCTAGATAAATGTTCTTATTGCATTTTTTATTTACTAATTAATAAAGTATGTAAACGAAATTGTAAAATTAAATCCATTGTAAAGTAATTTTGATATATGATAAAATTTTAAACCTGGATTGTCACAAATTCCGTTTTAAGTGTCTGGGCTTAATTTTAATTTGCTTGTGTTTTTTGATCACTAATTTTCGAGCTAACAGTAGCGATTTTAATACGCGCTATCTTGAAATCTCAGAAATATCTTCTTTTCTACAAAAGTATATCTTCGTTTTTTCTTTACATCAATATTGAATATTTTTCATTAGCAGAAAAATAATTATTTTTGCATAGGCATATTTTATAACAATTTATAGATAATTCTTGTGTTACATAAATATGGTATGTTTGACTCTGAGTTTTTTTTTTAACAGGTAACCATTTACGTCAAAATTTTTTTACATTGTTTTCAAGACTACAAAAAATTTATACTCGTATACATGTAACAGAACTCAAACGTATGACCACTACTTTATTAAGTACATAAACTGACGGCAATGACAAAAATTAGTTTAATAAATTAAGTGTATGAGTTTTTCGAAAAACAAAAGAAATTTGTGCGGTTTGGAAAATCTTCGCAGATTTCATTTATTCAGAAAGGAAAACTTAAGAATTTGAAAACAAAACATATTAATTTATTTAAACAATAAAAACCAAATAAAGCCATGTATTATTACAATAAAACATTTTTTGGACTCAAGCTAACGAAAAGTATTTAATCATGTCAGCTATACGTTTAAATATTTGTAAAACTCATTTTTATTCACATTTTGCTTCATAAACATTACCATTTGTAACAACAACTGTACAGAATGATTGTGAATTATTTGGCATACCAAATTTGGTTGCATGTACTTGGAACAAACACGTTCAAAATACAAAAACCTATTGCGTTGCACAAGCTTTAACCGCTAGTTAATTGTAATTTAAAATAAACCCTTGAAGTCGGCTGCTGAATATCTGGAATGCAAACGTACAGTTCTGAAAACCACCATACAATTTGTTGCTAGCGTGACAATATTTTAAAGGAGAAATATGAGGTCGTCTTCTTATTCGCAATATATTCCGTGATACGGAAGCGTAATTAGATCTAGCGAAGCATTGGTTGCTTATCCATTACTTTATAAAGATTCGTGCTTCAGTGCGATACGAAAGTTTCGCGCGAATCGCGCAGTATTATCTGCGTGATTCCTGAATGATCTATGTATTCATAAGGTTGTAGCAAAAACTACCTTAATTTAGCCAAACATAATAACATCAGGAAATAACTTTGTTATTATGTGTGTATCTTACATCCACAGACACTCGCTAGTGTTGTGCAAATAATAACGGGTTTCAAGCTACGTCACTGAGAGGAAAAACAATTTGTCATCACTTCATTTTATTAGCAATTACACTCTTAAAAATAATTAGAGTTTCGATGATAGTAAATTGGGAGATTAATAATAAATAATTAAAAGATAATTTGAGATTGCTTTGAGGTACGGATGCATGTGCTCGTTATTACTCCATGAAGGCGACACGTTTTAACTAACACCGACGTTAACTCAGTAAACTAATAAAGTAGAATACCGTTGGCTTACTTCTTAAACCTCGGAAGTCCATTTCAGCAAATTTTACAGGAGAGAGAAAAGAAAATCTTCGTAGTCATGCTACACCATAGGTACGACGTTTTTTTAATTTGAGCGTAGAAGAAAGCTAACGCATTATAGATTCAGCAGATTTTAACACTAGAAGAGCCATGAAAATTGGCACCCAACTCACCTGGAATGCAAAATTTAGAAAGACTCGACTTACGAGGTTCTAGAAATATGCCAACGAATGCTTGTCACCCTGATGCGAGGGCAATGCCTGCTTTTTCAGCGATAGGGCTTGAGGAAAGTAATTTAGTAATTTATATAGCACTCGGATATCTCCATTAAAGAACATTGCGAATATACTATAGGAGATTTATTGACAGTTAGAGCGCCCTAGCTGTCCGCTTCTTATTTGTAGAATATCAGGTAGATAGTTTATTAGGATGAGGTCGGCTGATATTCTCCAAATAAAAATTAATAATAATTATGTGGTACTGTGAACACAGAGACCACATTACATATCAAAATAAAAGGAAAGTGCAACTCCGTACATTTTATTTCTCGACGCTCATACTTGCTTTTCGGATCGTCTGCATAATGGTTTACGAATCTAGTTTTCTTCGTGGTAATCAGTTTATCGTACCGAGACGAGAAATTTTGTACAAAATTGTAGGAACTTACGTAAGTATCATTCTGAAACAAACAACTCCTAGCTATCGACTGACATTGGCTGAGCAAGGTAAGTGGATGTATCGATATATATCCATGGTTTTCTTGTCTCATCAGTCGCACTTGTGTTCTCGGACCTTGTGTGTCTGCCTGACGACGAGGAACAGATTCCAGCTACCGAAACGTTGTTTTTCTGTTCGTGTCTGGAAAACTACTGTGCTTTGTTTTGTCTCATCGCTGTGTCGTATTTTTGTGGTTCATGTATTTTAACTGTTTGTTATTTAGCCAAAGTAGGTCTCAAACCTTTTTTTGTCTGCTTTGGCGGTGTCTGGTTGTTTCTATCTTATTTTACTAATTTGGCTGTCGTTTTACTTGACACTATTCATTTTATGCAATTTTATGTTGTGAATGTGTCCACTTGACTAAAACATTCTCTGCTTTTATGTTTTCCTATTCCCATTAATTTTTGGACAGACATGTGAATCGCAATGAAGAATGTCCAAATAAACTACAACCAGTTACTTTTTAACGGGTATGGAAAGGTACGATGTCAAGCGGATGACTGGAATACTCAATTGTCAATAAAATCTGAACTGCTCGTCAAAATTCTATGAGATTTTTCCGAGTAGAAATCTTACTAGCGGACGTTTATTTATAAAGCACTATGCGATAGTATGCTATGCTTTCGAGTAAAAAACTAAAAAAAAAAATATTTTTAGAAAAATATGGGCTTGGAACCGCAAAATCTACAAAATCGGGAAAATGTCATTTTTATAATTTATAATGTGATTATATCTGGGCCTCTATAATAACCGAATTTCAAAAATACTCGAGTTTTCATTTTAAAATAATTTTAACGTCCATAAAATTCTCGCGCAGAGATTTTCGGATAGTAAAATCATTTTCAAATCAAGTCTAGTGTTTTGGGCTGTGGTTTGATGACAGTCATCAGTGAACCGTTTCACACACACGCATCATCTCCTTAAACAAAAATAAAACAAATAAAAAACATTTTAAAAGTAAACTTGCTGTAGAACAGAATCTTTTTGAAAGACTTCGGCTTATTTGTAGGGGAAAATGTGTACATTCACACAAAGTGTTGGCTCTCTTGGAATAACCTTGCAGTTGTTTTTCCTCCCTTCCCCCGCGAAACTCATCGTTGGATCCATGTCTGATATATATATTCATATATTCATATATATTCATATTCATAATTATATATATAATCTCTCTCACCTCGAGAAAAGATGTTACAGTTTACCGCGTCTGTATGGTTTCAAGTGCTTGTTGCACATATGTTGGCTACACAGGGTAATATATTATTTTCCTTTTAGCTGGAACACGAACTCTTTGAAAACGACATAGCTTAGATTAATAACACGAATTGACTTTTCGGTTCATCCCAGCACGTGTTTTTGTAACTCGTAACTGGAAACCTAACTCCGCTTACGCGCAAATAAAACATATTTTGAAGTCCTGTGACAATCGCAATCATTCATACTAAGTTGATGCTAGTGACAGATTTTAACTTAATCTGTATCTTTAGAACTTTGTAACACCCACAAAACCCTCAAACTTTAGAACGTTTGCTGGTATTAGGAGGTAGTTAAGACGCATACTGTATAATATTTTTTAATGATAGACATGTTGAACGTGGTTGGTTGGATTCTTATTAAAACATCATATTAAATATCATTGAAAAAATTAAGGTGTGTAATATATTTTAGAAGCAGTAATATGAGGTACGGTTGCGTGGTAAAACGAACCAACAATTAAAAGGGTCTACAAAAATGTCAAGCATTATCTTTTGTGGAACACCTACTGTTTTCTGGAAAAATTGCAGTTTATTTCAATATTTTTTAAACATGAAAGGGAAATAAATTTTGCACTTAGTGTCTTCTACACAAAAACAGCCTCAGAGTAAATGATATCGTTAAGAAATTTAATTGCACAACAATTTGTTTAGTTTTGTTAGTTTCCCTGTGTTCTGGAATACACAGGACTAAGAGAATTATCATATCTGTTTAAAACAAGCCCACGGTGGCTGTTCACGCTTCAAAGGAAGAAGCTGTCTGCTCAAAGATTAACCAGAGTAGTATGTAAGCATTTGGAAACCTTGACATGATTTAGTAAATTTGACTTTATGTCCTGTTGTCAGCAAGGTGATTAGAGACAACTGCAATAGTTAACATATTTACGCAAGGTCAAGAATTGGGAGAGTAATTGGCCATGTAATTTTTAAGGAACCATTCAAGCATTCGATTTGAACTATTTCTGGAAACCATGAAACAGTGAAATCAGGACTACTGGAGCCTAGAATAGAATCTTGGTCCTTTCGAATGCAAGTTCAATGTGTTATTGTAGCGCCATGACGCTTGTTCAAGGTTTCCAAGCTACTTGAATGAGTTTGTCACTTAAACGTGACAAAGGACACATTAAACTTACTGGTAAAACATTTAAAGCTGCAAGCTAGCAAACGACTTGAAGGTAGCTCGGATCAAGTCTTATTAATCAAGGCTGCTGCAAACTTGTGTCGCGATCAGGTAGACTGAATCAATGTTGACAGAAACTAATCTGCGAAAATAAGCTTGAGTCAAGGTGTGGAGGCAAGGTGGTAGACCTTGAGAATCCTGCCAGTCTTCAAGGCAAGTAGTTGAAATGGATTACCAATGTTAAAATTAATTACTTTTCAATAAAAAATTTTCTGACTTGGCTATTCCACGCAAAAAAAAAAAAAAAATCTTGAAGAATACTAGCACAAGAAATTTTTTAATACTTAATATAAGAAACGTAATTTAAAAATGTATATTTCCACAATAAAATTTGAGCTAGTAACTTATTTAAATTATTTTATTGCAATATATATTTCCACGTAGAATACGTGTGTTTTAAAATATAGTCATAGACCAATAAATAAATATCGTAATAGGTGGGTAACCGAGAGCCACCCTGTATGTGAACTTATGACTGAGCGTCCTTAAGTAACTGCTTCCCCCGTAGTATGACATGGAATGAGGTTCTATATTAGAGAATTGTCGGAATGAGAAGGGAGAAGAAAGCGAGAGATCCCAGAGAAAATCCGCCGCTCAGTGGCATCATCCGGCACGATTCCCATGTGCTAAAATCTGGGAACTGACCCCGCCGGAAATCGAGCCCGGTCGCCTTAGTGGGAGTCAAGTGTGTTAGCCACTGCGCCAATCGTAGCCCCCAGAGTAATGATTAAGCTTGGTCCATTTAGAAGAACTGTATGCTAACATTATTTCCCTATTTTACCTACGTGGCTGGGAGCTAGGTAAGGAAAGCCGTTTACGTCTCGTTGATATCGAGGACGTTAGGTAGGAAACAATGTCTCGTAAAGACAGAAAACAGAGGGAATCGTCCATTGACTGTAGTTTAAGGTTAGCTTATCATTCTCCGGTAGTGTCCATGGTTCAACCTGAAATTACAACATTTCTGCTATTGGGATGGGTTATACGCTGGTGTGAAGGAAACATCCCGCAAAAAAAAATGCGCTTATAAGCTAATTATTTTAACTACCTGTCATGAAATGGACTTATTTAAACGAATACTTTTAACTACCTGTCACGACATGGAAGTTTAACCGAATGATTTTTAACTACCTCTCAAGATATAGATTTTCAATGGAAATATTTTTAACTACGTGTCACAAAATGAACATTTAAACGAATACTTCCAACTACTTGTCACAAAATGGACTTTTAAACGAGTACTTTTAACTACTTGTAAGCGAATGGACTTCTAAACTAATTTTTATAACTACCTGCCACGATATGAACTTGTGAAGGAATACTTACAACTACATGTTACGAAATCTCAGACATGAGCAAGTGACCGACTACATCGGCCGTTGGCAAAGACTACCTCGTTGCTCAAGTACGAGAGCATAGACTTTGGTCACCCAAGCACAGGATCAACTTTAGCGTGGTTTGGAGGCTGGCGAGTTGAAAACAATAACACTTTCTACTCGCAATGTGACTCGATACGTAAACGTCAAAAATCATAAATTAGGATATTCAGGCACGTTTGATCCCCCAAGTACAACACAAGATCTTGCTGTGTTGATAACGTCTACAGTAGATTCAGAATAACAAAGTGGCGTCTGGTCTAAGAGTACTGGTAGACACGAAAACACAACAATCATAAAATTGTCTCTTTCCCTAGATGTAACGAACATGATTCGCTAAAGCACTTGCGATACTTGGGTAACGTAAGCTGTTTCCCTATTCCACATTTCCAAACAATTTCCAGTAGGTTGTCGGTTTTAGTCCACGTCAATGTTTAATAAAACTAGAATCATCTTACAAACACTATGTTATTTAAATTCTCTGCATACCAGTTTGCATCCTTGGAGAAGTTCTTGAGATTTTTACCATAATTTTCTAATTGCGAATTTTAGAATTACTTTTATATATAATGGATATTAAACATTATAATTTACCACGTTTACAAAATTCATGAATATTTTTATAATAGTTATTGTTTAAATAAGTTATCTAGTTGTGAAGTAATTTCTTAAACATTCATCTTTCCTACTTATACTCTGTGTTGAGACAAGCTTGTAAGTAGAGCACTTAGTGTAACAATATATTTATCCGGACAACAATCTTCAGATCTTGCTAACTATTTAAAGTCCCATCTATCTTAGTGCTGCCTTTAAGGAAGTGATTTCTAAAATATCGGTTCTCATCCACATGAATCTGTGTTCGAGTAATTGTCACACTGCTATTTCGATTGAAATTTTGAGTTATTTTATGAACCAGTTCAAATGCTCTTTTTTGCCGAATGGTTAAGTCAATAACGAGTGGGTATCAAAAGTAATCGATGCCAAATTTATTTTTCTTGGCTGAAGTTTCATAACCGTTCGGTGCAATTCATCCACTGACTAGTTTTAGGTAGCAGTTAAGTTTGAAGATCGCGAATAATTAAAAAGTCGCGGAGCAGAAATTCGTGCCAAGTAACATTCCTGACGAGTGCCTATTTTGTCTGCTAGTTCAACAGGTTAAGCTAATAATTACTGGTCCAATTCGTTGTACTGAAATTCTGTACTATATTTGAGAGACTTCTTCTTTCACTAAACGTCTTTTTAACATGCCACTCTGTGTTTACTTATAAGTTTTGTCTCTCATACCAAATTCCCTTCACATTTATCGTTTAACTACAAAGCGCAGAATTTCAAATACCTGTCAAGAGATTTAAGAAGGTCTTGGCTTTTTGTGATTGTACTACATAATACCAACCGTACGATTCGCCTGTTGTGTCATATAATTGGTAAAATGTCAATTTCGGCAAAGTCATACTTCCTTCCAGATGACTTAGCGGAATGAAAGGAACCAGGAGTTAGTTACCTGAGTGTTCGAGAGAGCCGGCTGAGAGATGTCACCTGCACCGTCGCCTCGCTCGCCTGGTTGCCGACTGCCCAGGGGGTCGATGCTGCCCGGACCTCTACCCCGGCGTCGCGCCTGCGCGCAGTGCGTCTGCCCACCTGTTGTACCCGCCCGCCGCGCGGGTTGCCTGCTCCCACGCCCGCAGGGACGCCTGAGCGTGGGCGGCCCCCAGATAAGATACGGCCACCGAGCAGAAGCGGTATTGGATGGCGGGGAGGGGGGAACGCTGGAACTCCGACAAGCGCCAGGCGTAAAAAAACTCTCCACTGCAGAACACTATGTTTGCAATTCAAAGAGGGTGCTTTATTTTGCCTCTTTTATCGACCTTCCTCTCCTCCTCGTGTTCCATATTCCTCGCGCCCGCGGGTTTTAAACACGTCAAGGTTTAAACGTGGGTGGTTTTACCGAGATTGTTCTTACCAGACGTGTAGTCTGTCGCTTGCTTTACTGCGTGCTCACTCCCATATCTCGTGCAAATGGCGAAACAGTAACACTTGCTCCAACAAATTTAATTAAATATTAACTCGCGATAAAACTTTATTCATGCATTGAATTATTGAAATAATTATGTTTCGAAAGGATTGCTTATGTGGTGTCTCAAACCTAGGTATACTATTTTATTATTAATAATAATATTAATTATACCAATATTATTTCTTTAGTTTATTTATTATTACTACGACTATCATTAAAGGTTTTCGGGATAAAGTGAGGACTAAAATTTTTACCTTTGAAAAATATCACCAGTAGTTACAGCATTTAATTATACAATTGACTCTAGTTTCCTTATTGCTTGTATGGTTGGCAGCGAAATTACGCAATATAGTTCCGTGTGAATCCTTGTTAAATACAACAACATATAAACAAAATCAACCGAAATCGACATATACGAGCAAACATTAAGTAGCGTGTCTAGAATGGTTAGACATGTCCCGTCATGTGCCGTTACGCGCGGAAAGATACGAGTTGGCTGAATATATAACTTTAGCAGGGCTTTTTGATTGCTCACTTTATCCCGAACCACTTATATTGTAACTATTATTATTACTATTATTATCTTCCACTACATTTTCGAACCGATGTTTCTCGAAATAGCCTATTTATAAACAACTACCTCTTCAATAAAAACGTTCACAGATTATGCTACCTTATTTCAAGAAAATAAATGTATTAGTCGTCAGTGAAACCTAAAAGTAAAGTACGAAGAAACGCCTGCAAGTAGTTCACTGCTTCTCGTGTATCAGTATTGTTGCGGTTAATGTGTGTTCTAGCACACTGTTGCTGTTACCGCTATCTTGGTTCTGTGCTTCAATTAGCGAGATAAAACTCAGATAAAAAATAACAGGTGAAGAGGAACCGGAACATTGTCAGTTGTAAATGCACGTAATGTTATTTCACCAGAGACGCAACGCAACGGCGACGCACTACATTCGTATCGGGAGCGTCTGGTTTCGATTTTCGATCTGATTATACTGTTTTAGAATTTCCGTGGCTGTTTTAATATGGCGCCTGGGTGAGCGTATTTTGTTAGAGTTCGAGGCCTACGAGTGTGGACGCGATAAGGGCGACACAGCACGCGCATCACGCCTCACGCTAGCCTCTATGCGCGAGAGACAACTCATTTATGAGCCATTCAGTGGAGACTCTTATCATATTATGACGTAATATTACATATAAAGTCACAATGCTTTTTAAAGAGTCTGCATTAAGATTTTCAAACCTTAGCAGAAACAAACACCCACTTTCGCCATTTTCGGCAGCGTAAACACAGACTTCACAGATACGTACGTGGTCGACATGAAATGGGTATTTACATTTTCAACGTTCTTTGAATGCTGTTCATAAGCAGAAACGACTCACGTACGTTGAGTAATTTTCGAATAATCTCGTAACGACCGAAGCTCTACACGTTGCTCGGTGGTCCGGGCAGGCGGCCATCTTAATCACTCCGGGTGAAGGCTGGAGTGTTGACTTCATACACGTCAAAGTCTTTCTCCTCAAGTGTGTGGGACAAACTTGTCCCGTCTGTAGTGAACTATACCCGCCGAACAGTAACATTATAATTTTAGAAATTAACTGTTGGGAAAAAATTACTAGGAATACTTCTGTTATTAACATACAACTGTGTAAGCAAACGAATAAGCAACACGGTGAGATAAATAAATTTATGTTTTATTGTTATGCGTCCGCGAGTATTAGAAATTGTTCCTAATAATTATTACCAGTGAACAATGACAGTTTGTTTTCTTGGTTCAAGCTTGGTTTTCTATGACGACAGTGGTGTATATTTCACTAAATCGTTTACCCACATTGTAATATAATTTCAAAGACATTAAAGAACAGCCGTTATAACCTCTTTTCATAAATCTCGATCCCCAGCTGTCGTACTGTAACCGCCTGCCGATATTCTATACAACGGCTTTAGGTTTGAGTTGACGTCCGAACTAATACCACACATATTCTATCGGGAAAAAGATCAGGAGTTCAGAATAATCCATCACGACGCCGGCATTATGCACCCACATCCACGTATGTATGTACCAGAAGCGGACTAGCTGTGTCCTTTTCTAAGACACATTGTTATAGGGTTGTCACGGTGAAGTGAACACTTCCGAAGCCATGGCTATATTTTCTGCCAATCTAATATAACATACGTCCCCCCCCCCACTTGTTACTATAATCATTTAAGTGTAAATATAATAAATACAGTGTAGTAAAGAGTTCACTGTGTTCGAAAATTAACATCTAAAGCTATAGAAAAATATATTTCTTGATCAATATTCTTAGCAAGATGGTCTTTAAAATTACCGTAGACATCTTATATCAGAGTACTGTTCATAGAAGACGTGGGCTGTTAATGATGTGCAATTGTTAGCCTAAGTATGTCAGGGGCAGCAAATACATTGATACATGAACATATGAAGAAGGTTTTTAAGCAGAGCTTACGAAGACGAGAAGTGCAGTTTGTAAGTAAATTTAACGAATAAAGAGTAGTCAGACGTTAAAAACTGAGTAGAATTGATTGGTTTGTGGACGTACGCCATTGCTCATGTTTTTGCTGATCAAACCTGTGTTGGATGACAAATAACGAAAAACGAACAAGAAAAAAATTTATATAAAAAACGCACACAAAACAGTAAAAAACAATCCCAGAGGATTTGTCAGTTTTTTTTTTTTTAAATAATATTTGTTACTACAGACAACAAAGAATTCTGGAGATAGAATTCAGTCGTATACCGTGACCGACTTAAAAATGGTTTTTTGTTGACCAAGCGTAGTCTGGCATTCCGCCGGAGTGCGACGGCAGTCAGCTAGCTAGCTTGCCAAGGCTCCGTGTGTACTATAGCTTGTGACGTCACTGCACATTTTCGCGGCCGTTTTAAAAGCGCGAACTTTAAGTAGATGTAGTTACCTCAAGTCGTCTTCAAATTTAAAAATTTCAACACGCATCGATTTCTTTTTATAAGCACGTAGTGTGGATCTTCTCATTGAAATTCCCTTGAGGGTCCATTATACTATCATTAGTCTCGTGTATTCAGGTAGACTGTTATACCTCAGGTGTGTACCTTTGTGCCGTCAAGGTCCCCTGAACCACTATCAAAGATTATGGGAAGACATACTGTACGTCTATCACAGAATAATATATGCGTCAGTGTATATGAGCTTTATGTCTCGTCTTAAGAGAAGACCTCGCTTGGCGCATAGACGGTGTTGTAGCGTGTAACGTGTATTATTTCTTACGCGAAACTTCTTAATTTATTCATATTAGGTTTGTCCAAAAAAGAACAAACACTTGAAATTAACGCTTCTATAATTTTAAAATTTCAGCATGTTTGTTACAAACATGATTACCAGGCCTCTCAAAATGGTTAAATACGGCTTTTTCTAGACCGTTATAACGCCGAAAATATCACCTGAATTTGTAAAGTGAAAAGCGAGATACATACGGTAGCCTACATACTCTTCAAAAATAAAATGTTAGGGCCACAGCTTAAACTCCTACAGTAAAATGACTTCTACGAAAACCTTGCACGCCAGTTTGGCGAGCTGCGAATAAGGTCGAACCAGCTTCTCGCATAGCGTTGTACCATGGCTTGTATCGCTCCGCTGTTCCCACACGTCAAACGCGGACATTTTAAACTGATACACACTCCGCTAACACAAGGGCAGACCCCGGGAGAGAAATCAACCACGGCGTTTGTAAAAGGAACCCCATTTTTCGTCTAGAGCTATTTCGGGAAACCGCGCAAGAGCTGAAAGGAATATAGCCGGAGCCAGTAAACTAACCCAGGTCATCTGTAATGCGAGACCAACGTGTTACTTCGCTCGGTCCTGCTCAGCAATGACAGAGGAAGTTGCCAGTTGGTAACTCTTCAAAACTAGCAAGATGTGCTATCCTTCCTCCCACGTTGTCGTACTAGCGCGTGCCGACATCTCTGTAGATGCAGGACCGAGTTTTGTCACAATGAATCAGCAGTGGACTGTCAAAGAGAGAAGTATCCCGATAAATTCCACTGGGCCACTCCAATGTTCGGCCAGTGTTTTAAATGTAAATATGTAAGCAAGTAGTCAGACCAGAACGTGATCGTGAATGTCAATTAAATATTACCGCAATGTTAAAATATGCATTAGTTTCAGCTCGCAGTGTGAGAATGAGGATACACGTGCATTGAATATTAATATTTTGATACAATATAAGTAACTGTTATCTGCTTATTTAACTTCAATACTGTGTTTTACAATTACGTTTTCTATCTTCACGTTTGAACAATATAAATAAACATGTGTCACTTTTGCATTTACAGTGTCTTGTCGCTTGAGGAAGGTGTAAACGAGCAATGCTCCAATCCTACAACACAACCTGTGCCCACCGCAGTTCCAGCGCACCGCTATTTGTTGTTCTGCAGGTTGCCTAAATACCAGGTTCCCGATTGCACACCCACGATGATTGCCGATGTGGACTTTGATTAGTTCCGACGAGCTATATTGTTAACATAGAGGGGTAAAAACGCTTCCAAAGTGAATCCCAATTGAACGGCGGTTTTGACCCCAGAAAACTTGGCGAACAGCAGTGTGGCCAACATTATGTTAAAAATCCGTCATTATGTTCGCATAAAATCCGTAACTTTATAGCTCCACTATATTCCCGCTAAACACAGGAAAAATTGCCAATAATTATTGTAATCTATTATACTTTAATAATGTTTAAATTAGCATAATCGCTCTCGTCTCTCGACCGAATATAACAGTCCGCCATTTTATCTAGAGTCAAAATACCGTGTTTAATTGGGCTTCACCTCAGAGCCTTGGAGATTGCTGTTTCCGCCCCTCTATGTTTACTATATAGCTCGTTGATTAGTTCAGTAGCCCACTTTGTGTGTCCATGACAGTATATCCCTCGGATGACCAGTTCCACCTCGCGTCTTGAACGTGCCTGTTTCACTCAGTCTCTAGGTGACAGTTGTGAAGGTCGTGTGATGAGGTTGCCTCCGCGCTGGGAATCTCTCGTGATACAATCATGCAGCAGCTCTTGTATTACCTTTCACTTCACCGTGCATCAGAACCATAACTGTCATCTCTGCGTTGTTGTACGTTGCCATGTCGACTTGTAGCAAAATGCATGCAATGTACTGTTTGTAGTCTACTGTACTTTTCCTTGTTCTGGAAGGGGAACTATAACAAATATATTAGGGGGTTGGAGGGGAGGGAGAACGACTCACACCAACGTTATTGTGGCAACCCACTACACGATGCAGCTCACGATTCCTAGCTGCCACAAACCAACTGCCCGTACGTCACTCCAGTGTCTCACAGTCTTTCCTGGTTGCATACTTCGTAGGCAATAGCGCTTGAAATAAAACATTTAATGATTGCCCTAGAATGCTAGAATGACGAACGTTACACAATTTCTGCAAGAGACATTTATTGTTGTAAATTTCCCGCAATTTAATAATTTTTTTATTTATAGTACCAACGTTTTACTGTCACAATCATTTTTCAATAAATAAGGGTATTCCCACAATTTAATGGGATTGAGGCGCGTTAAATGTCCAAATCCTACACGTTGTCATTACTTTCGGTAAAACTATTTCGTAACCAGAAATTTGTTTTTGTCAAGCAAATGGTTTCCTAAATATTTAAAAAAAAATTGTTTATACTATCTCAAACATTGGAATCATCTACAGTGCTGCCTATATGTGCTAAACCATGGGTTCCCTGCATCAAACATTCTGTTTTCACCTCACTAAACACCTGTTAAAGTTTGTCGGTACGTTTTAAGTACACGTTGTAAATATATACGCGTTTCAAATATATGTATATACACATATATACAGGATGTATCGCCTATGAGACGTCCCGTGCATATACGCTGGTATTTTTGCGTGAATTGAAGTTCTATTTTCGGCTTTGTTTAGATAACATCTGCCCAAAGAAAACGTGTCGTTGGATTCGTCATTAGGAGAAACGCAATTTTGTATGTTTTGCAAAGAAATAGTACAGAATAATTAGTTTACTTTATTTCCGCGATAGATAGGATTGCTTGACTCTAGCACGTAGTATCAAGTACGTCGAGGATATATATGACATTTGACTTAACACATTTTAGGAAATATTTTTTAGAATTTCATCAAACTTGGTTCATATTACAGGTCTACTACATATAAATCTGACTTGACTTTCGCGTATTTCGATCGTACTATCTTCCTGTCTCCAAAATGGTGGCCACTTTTAATATTTTTAACATGCAATTACAAATATGTTATCAGAATTTTACTAAACTTGGTACACGTATACAACATAAAATGCTGACCTGAATTTTGTTTATTTCACTCATCCTGTAATGGCATTTACAAAATGGCGGCCATTTTTTTACATTTTTAGCATAGTAATACAACTAACGGAATATTTTTCAGAATTTCAACAAACTTGGTGTATATGTATGTGTGTAGGTGTGTGTGTGTCTGTGTATGTGAATGTATATGTATATACGGTACACTACCTACCAATCTGAAGACGACTTTTATGTATTCCATTCATCTTGTATTCATATTTTTTTTTTTTCAAAATAGTGGCATTTTTATATATTTATTTTGGTATTACATACATTAAATTTTTTTTCTGAAATGTAGAAAATAATATACTACATTGAAACCTGATTTGACTTTTGCGTATTTCGTTCATCCTGTATTAATGCTTTCAAATTGGCGGACATATTTATATTACAATCATAGAATTACATATGTTAGTAAACATTTTTCTCAATTCCATCAGATTTGATACACATATACTACATACAAGCTGACTTGATTCTTGTGAGAAATTCGTTCGTCCTTTGTTCGAATTTTCGAAATTGTGGCTATTTTTATAATTTTACCAAAGTTATTACACATCTTAGGAAATTTTTGTCAGAACTTCATCAAACTTGGTACACATAGGACAAACCTTACTTTACTTTTGTCTATTTCGTTCATCCTATGTTTATATTTTCAAAACGGCGGCCATTTTATTACTTATCTTAAGAAGTATTTTTAAGAATTTTATCAAACATCGTATCCTCATACAAAATACAAAGTTGGCTAGAATTTTGTTTGTTTCGTTCATCGTGAGTTCATAGTTTCGCAATGGTAGCAATGTTTACTTTTTAGAAAAATATGGCGATGAAAGTTTTCCGGAATTTCATCAAACTCGGTACACATATACTACGTTCAAAGTTGACTTGAATTATTTTATTTCGTTTATCGTGTGTAGATGTTTCCATATTGACGACCATTTATTTTTATTTTGCGTAATTTGACATATCTAATAAGACTTTTTTTCGAATTTTATTTAACTTACTACACATATATTGCTTAGTATGCTTGCTTTACTTTTGTATATTAAGTTAATATTTTAATAATGGCGGCCATTCGTATTATTAGCATAACATGACATTTTTTAATAAATATTTTCCGAAGTTCATTAATCTTGGCACGCATATTTAGTTAACTGGACCTTTTGAGTATTTCGTTCATCTTTAGTGAGTATTTTGAAATTGGCGCATTTTCTTGTCTTTAGGATACAATGACATCTCAGAAATTTTTTCTCGAATTTTATCCAACTAGTTACGCATATATAACTCAGTAAGACGACTAAACGTTTGTGCATTTCGATATAATATGTCTAAATTAATATGATTATTTAATATTACTAGATTTACGCAAATGATTTTAACTATGAGGGTTAATTTTCACCTACTTTGAGGAAAGTAGGCTTATCAGTTCCTATGCTGGTAACTTCTTGTTTAGATGCCTAGTGAATTTTCCCGTAACCTCCCACTCACCAATTCCGAGACTTCAACGACAAGATTATAAACTTTTCTTACACATTATAATTAATTACTTACCTTCGTTAATTCATTGTAGTCTATAATTTGGCGAGCCATGCGCCAACTATATTTTGAAGATTGTCACAATTATCGTTTTTGGAATGTATTCTTTAACACCGATGATTATCTGCTGTTCAACTTCAAGTACATTACCATTTTATTTATGTGTAATACATACAAGTTATCACGAACGACAAACACTCAAAATACTACTGAGAATCCAAGATATTACATAACTATGCAATACAAAGATAACACACACCAAGTGGTAAAAATATGTCTAGTGCAGAATTGCCAACGGTGTAGACAATAACAACCCGTCTCAATTTTGCAAAAAACATATGTACAGCAGTTGCACTGCCACTCAACAATATATCCACACAAAAATGCTGGTATAAGAGTAAGCTTTCGACAATAAGAATCTTAGACATAGAAAACACTCACATTAACTTATAACAGTATTCAAAATGGTCATCATCATCCTATCTCTACAAGACACACTTAGGTTCAGGTAGTGCTTTATTTAAGATTGCCAACCAATTGATATTCTGTTAGCGCAGATATGAATTTTAGTATTCCCTCATCAATTATCTCCTTAACAAAGTGAAATTTCACATCAATATGCTTAGTTCGTTTAGTCTCATAGGTCTTAGCCCTCTTAATACAAGTCTGATAACCCTTATAGATGATTATGGGTTCATTACAGACATCAATTTCTTTTATCAGTTGTGATATAAATAGACACTCTAGCACACAAGAAGACAATGCATAAAATTCTGCCTCACTACTTGACTGTGCGACAGAATGTTGTTTCTTATAGTTCCAAAGAACAATTTTTCATTATTACCAGAAATCCAGACATGCTTCTCTTGTCATTTAAATGTGAAGAATAGTTTTAATCTGCAAAGCCACACAAAATCAATTTATCTTCATCAGTCTTGTCATACCACAAACCAAAGTCCTTTGTTGACTTTATATATTTCAAAACCCCTTCAAATATTGCCAGTGTCTCTGAGTAAAACGATTTTGATACCGACAAAACAAAAGATACACAGTAACTTAAATCAGGTATGGTTCATAATATTATATACATAAGGCTACCTACAAGTTCTCTATTTTCTTTGTAATCATACTTATTACATATGTAAAAACCATTTAAGAAAGTTTTCTGTGACATAAAAATTCTCCATTTATATTTCCTTATATCAATACCTACAAATGTTATCACAAGAGCCTAGATTTTTCATTTCAAATTTGTTCATAAGTTTTTGCTCTGTATTATCAACTTCTGAATCACAGTCAGAAAAAATGAGAAAATCATCTACTCAAATTGGAATATATGTTTACCTTTGGAATGCAATCATAGTTCAGACTTTGATATATAGAAACCCATAATCACTAAACGACCATTAATACATTTGTTCCAGCTCCTGAGTCTTTCACGCAAATTATATAATGCCACTTGCAGCCTGCACACACGAACACTCTTATCAATATTACTCATCTGTAGATCCTCCGGTGGTTTCATGTAGACCTCCACATCCTCATAAAGAGAGCATGGTCAAGTAATGTATGGTTATGTCTTTCAGGAAATCCATTCCGTGCAGGATTTCTAGGTACTGTATATTGGAATCCCCCGGGATACACACAATTCCTTAATAGATCTTGAGATATCTTCTCCACCATTGTTGCATCTTAGACGTTCTATGTGTCGACCAAACGTAGTTTCCATCATAACTATATATTTTCTCAAATGGTTCTCAAACTCCTCTTTCCTCTCTATAAGATACCCAACACCAAAATGTGGATAATTATCAATTAAAGTTACAAAATATCTTTCACTGTCGTGTGTAGGCGGGGAAATGGGTCCACACACATCAGATAACACACACTCGAGGATACGTCGTTGAATCCTTTCTACAGGGAGTTCTCTGACATACGGAGCTCTCGACTGCACTGACATGGTTTTGTAAAATATTGAAATTGATTACATACAGCCCTTTCTCTAGATGGCTAGACATGAAAATTGTCCCACTTTTACGTACTACGTCACGTTTATTTTATTTTAACTTGACAGAAAATTTAATGACGGCTTGTCACACAACATAACATTTAAGAGAGTAACTTTGATTCCTTCCCAACACTGTAAATGTATGTTCCCCTTACAAGTGGAAACAAATGTTTCACCATCTTTTGCAACATTTATTTAATTTTCTATCCTAATTTGGTATGAGATTTACTGAAGATATTTACTTTTAACTAAGTGATTCGTCGCACCACTATCAACTTCAAACGATATAATCCTATCACATTCACTATAAACTTGACCACTCCCCTCACCATTTTTTTTTTTTTTTTCATTTACTGGGAAGGCTATATCACAGTGTTCATCTGTGTCCTGAATGGTGCTCGTTTGATGTTTCTCTACCTAACTTGGCACCCGGTCACTGGTATCGTTTGTGTCCCCTACCACCGCAATTGTTACACTTTCCATTAAATTCTGGAACTAGGGGTTTCCTAATGCTGTCCTGGAATTTCTTCCCACCTTGATATTTTAGGAATGTTCGTCCTTTGTAAACTGGAAATGCATCATTGATCATTCATCTTTGTTTCAGCTTGCTTTATTCTTATTTCCTCTACCAGCAACATACTATTTACAGAATCAACTGTTATCAAGGATGGGTCTTTAGAAAATATGTATCAGTCGATGCGGCCACAGATTTAAAAGAAGTTAGCAGAGCTGAAAGTAAATGAATTGTCACCTCATCTCCTGTAAATTTTCTTCTGATTGTTTTAATTCAGTAAGAATCCCTTCGAAGACGGCAAAACATTCCTCTGTAATTGACCCATGTATCATGGTTAGTTTTCTTCTGAAGAACAACTCTTGAGGCCAATCCTTGATTTTCACATGTTACTTTCAGTGTGTCTATCAACTCCTTTGCTGAATTCTTCTCCATAATAAGGTCGAGAACTTTATAAGAAACCTAATTTTTATGTCTCGCATGAGCATATTTTGACTTCATTGCAACCTCCTCGGCCTTACGCTCTTCACCGTCTGATTTTACCAAATCCATAGTGTCAAGCACTCCATATCTCTCAAGACATGTTTTCAATCGCAAGTCGCTTCGGAAAATTTCCAGTAACATCTAACTGTTTAACATACACGGACGCAACAGACGTCATACTTCTGTGTAACCCGACGTCAACTATTCTAGATCACCTCAAAACTAAAATACTTTATGTAAAATAATACTTCTTCGCGAGTTCTCTTCACCGTCGCTGGGCCCATATCTTCCAGCACATTACAATTTTATTCATACGTATTACATACAAGTTAGCACCAACGACGACACTTCAAAAGACTACTGAAAATCCAAGATACTACTAAAATAGCACACAACAAGTGATAAAAATATCTCCAATGCAGAATTGCCAACTGTGTAGACAATAACTCTATCTTCATATTCCTGAACTTTGTTTATTTCTTCTTGATTTACAATTTAAACGTTTAGAAGCATAATGATATTCATTTCAGTTTATTTGGCGAGTATTGTTTGATTCTGTAAGACAGGATAATTATTGGCTCAGTTATATGACATCTACAATAACTGTTACGTAGTTATGCTTTTACAACTTTGAATTACAGGACATCATAATACACAAATATAAAAATGTACTAGCTCTTTAGTGGGAAAGCTAGTGATAGCAAAGTAGAGGAATTGAATAACCGTACGAACAAATTGAGCATAGGAAAAGAATCCGAAGATGGTACCTGATTATTAATTTAAACTGGTGGTCACATACAAAATATTGGATTTTAGTTAGTGAATGATTTAAAGTGAAGAATAAACTGTTTAAATACGTTTTCCTAAAATCAGTTTCCTTGAAACTTTATAGTCCTAATGGGTTCACAAGAATAATATATAGTATATTACTTAACGACAGTTATGTTACAATTACTCATATTACGTGTTGCACATTTAATAAACATTGGACCATGTATTATGTTATTACACATAGTGTTTCGGAATACGTTGCAATATGTTAATTGAACGAAGTCGTGTGTTAAAAAAATTAACCAATTAACTATTAGGCAAAACTCGTCAATGTACATATGGTTTCAAGTGCTAACATTGGTTTTCTAATACAACAACCATCCCTGTACAGGTAATGCCTATAAAATGAACATGTTTAGAGCATTTTGTGTCGTCAAGTTAAACACCATGGCTGCAGTAAATGAGTAGGCCTATTCTAAAAAAAAATTGAAATACCAATACTAGCCTATTTTAAAAATTACATGAGTTATAACCATATGCTTAGACACTAACGATTTTTTTCTTCGTGCACTTATTAGTAAGAAATAATTAAGTTTTGAACAGTTGACAGAGATATTAGGTATAAGTCGAATATACTTAACTTAGAAATGTGTACAAGCATTTATTAACATCCTTAATCATCCGAAGATAAATTATATACTCTCGAAAACATTCATAATGAAATATCCATCTAATGAACACAGCTTTATACAAAATTTAAAACACTAAAGGGACGTTCCACAGTTTATAATGTTATTAACTCTCAGTAACTAAAAATAGCTATAGGAATGAAGCCCCAACATATGAACACCGACACAACTTATTTACGAAACACCAGAAGATAATTGAATGCTTTAGAGTCTATGGTGTGTTCATCAAAGCTTCACGCACGTGTACAATACTAAATATTACAGAAACTGTGCACGGTATAAACCAGAGATGTAATATATTTTGTTTTCCCAATGATAAATATGACTATTTTGGTGTATGAGCAGGATTAATCTGGAGCAAAACAAGTACATACGACATGACAGACCCAGCCATGGAGGGGATGGCTGTCAGGTCCAGAGAGAAGAAGTTAGCTGCAGTGAACTCTAGTTCTGAGTTGTATATCTGGTCTGAAAACTCCTGCAACTGTACTCGCACCTCCTCGTGTATTCCTGGTCTCAGTAGCAGGTGCTGCACTGTGTCTCCTATCTTCTCAGCAGCTTTCACTGTGGCGCTGCACATGCACAAGATTAATATTGCCTCGCCTATATCTATCACTGTCCACAGAGGAAGCACAAATACCACGGGGTTACTATGAAAACTAAAACTTTCACCAGGCTGCCTGAAGAGATAAATCAAAAAAATGTTTGTAGAGAAAACTGCAGTTATGAAACACGACATGATAAGTAGAATAATTAGTGTTCCGTGTGAAGAGTTAATTAAAGATATTATGTGAATTAAACAATTATATACTCTTCTGATAGCCAAGATTCTATCCGCTTCTGAATGATATGCAAGGTTTGGTATAGCTCTTGCTGAGGAGTGCATAACTGGTAAAACGTTACTTTGAATGTCATTGTTCATCAAAGTAGTACGCATAGCTGAACTTATTCTTTTTTTCCAAATTGTTTCATCATTATATTCCCCAGTTTTCTCAAATGAATCGCAAAGTAATGTGTTGAGAAGAATAAAACAATGACGTACAAGGAACACTACGATTGCATGGTTGGCCAACATAACTAACTTCACTAAATCAATGACATTTTCTAGGCAACTTAGTGGAAAATTCGTGGAATCATATGTCGAAATTTGTTGCCAACCTGCAGTGGAAATGACAACAACGAAAGCACCCAGCAGACTCAATCTCGTGTTTCTAACCAATTTCCTGTAGCATTCTGCGGACTTTCCCCGCAAAAACTCGTCCACCGCCACAAACCTTTGTAGCATCTCCTGCCTGGGCTTATAATTCAAGCACATTCCTATTAATCCCACTAAAGTGGAGATGGTTGCGTTTACAACGGCAGTTAAGTGCGAAACTGTGATCATATGCATAGATTCACTTGATTGATTGTGTACATGTACAAATATAAAATGTATATTGAACACAAGCAACATTATAACAATAACTGAAGTGTAAACTGTCGCTTTGATGGATCTCTTGAGGACATACTTGATGCTGCCATCTCCTTGAATGTAAGTGTTTGTTATAAATGTCTCAAGACCCAGCAGTCGCGAGGCCGTCGTAGTTGGCTCCAGGCAAACGGTGATGTCTGGCGTGTTTCCTGATACCTTGGGTACGGTACCTAAAATACATATACGTAACACGAATAACGCAATCTGACATGTACACTGCGTGATAATAGTAAGCAACTTTTTGTATGCTCTTAAACAAGTTATACTATTGTAGTTTATTTGATGTAGCAACAATGGTTTGACTCAAGAAAACATTTTTATCTCATCCATATTTTCTATCGTCTTAAATGAAACCATCATACAGCTACCCTACAAAAATAATACCAGAAATTGAAGGACTACGAGTTCCTCTCACATTCAAATATATACAAGAAATTTTGACTAACGTTAACCTTAATTTTGTAACAATTTGTATTGTAATTTACAAACGTTAGTAATTTTGCTTTCTGATCGAGGTACGTTTTATACCCATAACATACTATCTCACAGCAAGTAAATATTTCTTATATGTTATGAAACTAGACCTTGGCTAACACTATTTAAATTTATACGAATGTAGAGTTAAAGGGAAAGAGTAAACATTACAAAAAATACTGTAGCAATTAAATTACTTACTACCAACAGTTTTAGTACACCTTAATCTGTAAACCTATTTTGCCTCAGAAGTACAACACATTGACTGGTCGGTGACTTTGTGATGAATTCTTATTTTGATTGTTCCATGGAGTTGGAACACTTATTCTGAAGTTTTAAGAACAGTGAAAAACCACGCACTTTTTGTTGTATCAGTTTGACAATAATAGATTTTCGATAATGTCTCTATACAAAAAATAAAAAAATCTATTTTATTTAAACGCAAGCTGGCAATATTCAGTCGAATGAAAACAACTTTTATTTTGACGATGCTCACAAACCCTATTGTTGAATCGCTGCGCCATTTAAAAGTTTCGTCTTTAGTCATCTTCACTGCAGTTATGGTACAAGATTGTATTTACTAGATATTATAAAGCCTGTGTTGGTTAAAAAGAAGACACGGTGGAAGTTAGTTATTTTAACCGTTACATTTTGACATAAGATAGCGTAATGTCTTCATATTACGTAAATTTTGTATCCATTAAGAATGTTCAAAAACTCTTGCAGTTATTCAGCAGTACTAAAAGGTCGGATGAAGATAATTTTCTTAACTAAGCTTTTAAATGGCCAAAATAATATTGATTACGCGAAATAATGCGATAGTAGAGTGTTATTCCCAACACTGAATATAAAGGTAAACTGCAAATACAGAACGTCAAAAGATACTTAATGTGGGATATAATAATTATAATAATAAATGTATTGGAGACCGTCCTTAGCACAGAGAAAATAGTGAACTTGGAAACTAATTTCTGATAGTGTTCCACCCACAACGACAAATATTCCATTAAAACAAAACTTTTCAGTAATGTAATACACCATGAAGTCAGGTGACATATCTAACCTCTCAGCTGATGTGATATTGTTAGCGGATGTCTGCTGAAACCAGCTGCACCCTCTGATATTCTGGGTGCAGGTCTCTGTGGAGATGTCTTCCCTGGCATCTTAGTAGCGTTGAATCCTCTACAAAACAAAGTCACTGACAAACTACGGCACACATGACAAATATCGTACAGTTAACATCATAGTTCTGGTGTTTGCTTTGTTGACATAAACCAAATATGTTCTCCGAATCGAAATACTAAGGTCACTGTCACTGTTGCAGCTGTGGCTATATCTCTCGCCCAAAGCAGCCTGGGTTCGATTCCCGGTGAGCAGTTTTTCGGATGTGAGTTACGTGATGGACGTTGCCAATGAAAATCAATTCAATCGCTATTTATTCGTAGGACTTAATGTACTGTAGCTTAATTATTCGAGATCGTCAAACGCAACCAGTTCAGAAGTATTTTCAGTGAAAGGCATCCTCCTAGTACGCAATTTATTTTAATTGAAATACTGCATAAAACTGCTCCCACAGAAGTAAATTTATTGTTCCGAAACCTAGGCCAAAAAACTACTTTAACATCCCTGACAAAATTATAAATGCGAATGTGTGTTTTTGGTATGTTTGTTTTTACACAGCAACGGAGCGACGGAACTACGTGACTTTTGCATAGAGAGAGAGAGGGAGAGTGGGAGAGAGAGAGAGAGAGAGAGTGCGATAAGCTGCTTTTTATCCCGGAAAAATACACAATTCTTGTGGTATGAATCTGGAGCGTAATTCTCTTATCAACTCTTCATGCTACCGAGTGAGGTGGTGCAAATATATCACGTTGGACTCGCATTCGGGAGGATCCGGGTTCAGTCGAAGCTACAGGCGAAGATGTTACTTTCCAAGGAAGGTCTTCAAGAACATCTTGAGACTTGAAAAGGATGCTATTACTATTGAAGTTGGTCCAACGAAGTTTAATGCTAAAGTGGTTGTTGCAGAAGAAAGTTTTTTGCTAATGTCTTTGTTCTATCGTTTTGGTTTTAAAGGAATTCTTTCAATATTCTGTAGTGGCTTGTTACAAGTTTGTTTTTAAAAGAAGAGTGGACTTGCTAGTTCTGGTATTGTGAGTTATATTTGTGATATAGACCCTCGTAACGTTGTGTGTTGGAAATCCTTTGCTATTAATTGTAATGTTGTTCTTCGGCTGCGTGTTCCTGGACCAGCGTGCTAAATTTTAATACATAGCTCCGCAACGGTTGTTGTATTTGTATGTGTTTCCTGTGTACTGCTCATCATTTAACATTAAGATTTATTTCACATACGTAGGACAATGACTATTACTAAACTTTTACTGACAGGGTATATACTTTATGTGCACATTTTTATATTGAATTAACTTAGTCAATACACAATTATGCATAAAATGTATATTCACAATTTTTCAGATTTAATTCTTTGATACCCGGGCAACAGCTGTTGCATTTGTAATATTAAACCTAATTACTTTTTTAGAAATCATAACTTCAAATCACTAAATAAAAATTATGTGTAGTATGTTACAGTGTTTCTATTGTTTATTTGAACCTAACGCTTGCTATTCAACACTGTATGCACTGGCATCCTAATGTAATGCTCTGTAGGTTTTTCAATAAATTACGAATCATGGGCACAGTGGATTGATGATCAATTGACAGAACGTCATAATCTTTCAACAGCTCAAGTGACACCGCAGTTAAAGTTACAATTGCACAGTTGTGGTTCAAAATATCATGTAATAAAGAAGAAAATTCCTGATTCTTCTTGTTTCTGTGCTGTATAATTAGTAAGTTGCAAAAATTAATGGACACTGCATAGTTCATGAATAACATATTTAACAGAGTGAGTCAGAACGGAGTGTGTTAATTTGGAGTGATGATAAATATGGGAAAGTAAGTAGCATTTTTTTTCCTCGTGTGCATTACAGTGGGAGTACAGCTTCCCGAATATCGACTGTAAAATATAATTCCTTTAAAACTGAAATAAAATAATACTTTTGCAAGACTTTAAATAGTGACAAAACATTGAAATGCCATTTAAATTCCGACTTCATTTCAATAATTTCGATTTAGAGTTATTTTCAATGTAACATTACATTTACTATAATTAAGATTTAAGAAACAATTGAACACACACCGTACTAACTCATCCTGTATAGTATATAACCACAGAGTTTTGTTGGTTTCTGCTCGTACATGTTACTTGGTTTACAACAGATTTCAGTAGTTTGATATTTAAACAAATATGTCCTATAGTTTTTCAATATTCTCTGTTTATCTATGTTCATTTCCTGTTTTATGCTGGTAGCTGTAAATATTTATCTCATATTTATAGTGACTTAAAGACGTGCTAACATATAGTTGCACTAAAGAGCAGTGCTTAACCCCGAGTCTAGTCGTGAGCGAGGGTAGGGATTTACGTGTTAAATTTTATAAGATGGTGTTCAGTCACCATTCGGAGAAAAACCATTTTACATATACAGGAGAGGAAAATATTGCTACAAGAACAAATACGTGGATCAATAAATTAAGGGTGGGTGGTTTCGGGTGTATTATGGTCATAAATATTATATATTGCTTACAGTTTACAGGATATTAATCGAATTGCATAAAATATCCATTAAGAACGTGAGCCACATCGGGATGTCCAAAATACCATTGGTGATAAATATATGTATTGTCGACAGTTGACTAGCAACAACTAACAAAAATTTAAACGGAAAACTTGTAACATTGCTTTTGCCAAGGCTGTCATTTACACATCGCTATTAACATATACTTGATTTAATGAACTATATTTCTACGTCATTCTCTTAGTAGGCAAACTTAAATGTGGATAGGCTATTTTTAGGTTTCTGTGTTTATCTAGGCCTGGTAAATATACAATTTAGCGGAGTACGTTACGATAGTTTCATAGATAACACGTGGATCGGCAGAATCTCTCTGTATTACATTTCATGTGTAGGCCAGAGCGGACATATATGTATACTGTGGTCCGTTAATTGAGTCATCTTAATTGAATTTTGAAGGGAATTAAAAATGGAAACTCTGTTGTACACCTCTTCATAATGAAGAGTCATAAGACTATGATAAATTTGGTTGTAAAATCTAGTTTTCTTGTGTGAAGATATTAATAAAACAATGTAAGATATTTAAAATATACAAATTTGTTTGGCTTCATTTTCTACTTACAAAAATAATAATTCACACGGAAGTGTAGCAGAGTCCAACATACGAGAGAATAAGTGCCACAGTCCTCATTGTGAAGTTATAAAATATGTTTTATTTGGTTTATATGGTAAAATTTATTTCACTTGACTGCATAATATGCATTTTTTACTACACGAATTCCTTTATGCAAGAAGTAAAGTATGTAAATGTTGTATTTATCAATTTTTTTATATTTTCTTTTTTAATTGGCAAAAAGAGCTTAGGAAATACGTGTACAATCAGTATTCGTTCATACGAACAGCCTTAACATGTTTTATTTAATATACAGGTAAATATTAACCATGCTATAGAACAAATACGTTATGCTAGCAGACTGATAGTAGTAAAGAAAGTGTGTTTCAGTTTGGTCTTGATTTTTATGTTTTTCTGCGTTTTCAAAAGAAATAAAATTAATTAAAATAACTTACACGATGTAAAATATGTTACACTATATTTTATAAATACATATTAAAAATTGTTTATTTTAAAAGTTAGGTTAATCTGCAGTTAACGTAATGAAAATACACGTTTATTGCTACGTAGAGGTACTGACATACAACACTAAATTTTGGAGGTTTTGGTACACGTTACTAATTAAAAATATATATTCTTTTACGTGACCGCTAAACAACAAATACTTTTAAAATACTGCGTTGAAAACTTTCAAATTCCTTTTTTTTATTTTGTGGATTTGTCGACTATTTAACAAACTAATATTGGTACTTTAAAAAAAGGTTATTTTTCCCCGTCAATAAAATTATTGGTAGGATTTAGATATATACAAATGTGCTGCTAAACATTTGCTAAAGAGAGATTCAGAAAAATATGTTTAGAGAACGTATTACCAGCTTCCACGTCAATGCGTAGCGTTGCCTGCGGCATACAGACTACTGAGGACTTCCGTCTGAACAATCGACTGCTGAATGTGTTTCGATAATAATATTAATTCACTACTATTTTCTCCGCCATCACATTCGTGGTCTGAGCAGCAATCGATTGCAAATTACGACCTTGCCTACGGACCAACACTTGCTTGTCACATTTCCTGCTCGTCGTCAGCTTATGTGAGCTACGCCCCTTTATAGCTACGCTCGTCAGTTTGGCAGGTAACGGTTTTCCTCCAGCAATTCAATATATAATATGAATGTGTTAGATCATTCGGACGTGGCGATGTGACCTTGCTTGCTCGTTTTCATCGATTATTCGTCACCAGAGCCAAATTTTATGTTAGTGATGTGAGGAAGTATAAACACGATTGTTTTGAAATTAAAGTATTTCATTGATGTCAGAGTAAACATGTTATAAATGGCACCAATACAACATACATTTTCGGAAGTCTTATAACAAACAAAAGATTTTTGAGGATTTAAGTGTTGAAGTGAATGTATTATTTCCTTTTTAAAATGTTTTTGTTTTATGATACACTAAAGAAGGTTAGGATAATTTGTTGAATTCTTAAATTAAAATTCCAAAAAATTTAATAATACTTCAAAATATACGAGAGACACCTTGTAGCCTACAACCTCGTTATATAGTGTAAATTATTTCAGTTCAATAAGTCAATTGGCTTTCCTTTAAAGCATAAATAATTTTATGCAAATGTTCACCTTCAAATGACGTTATAAAAATATAAAGAAACTAAATAATTTTCATTACAGTAAAAATAATCACAATTTATGTTACAATAAAAACCATATCTCGTTAAAATATAAACGTTATTAAAGCAGTAACAATATTCATTCAAGCGCTCCCTTTAAACGGTTTAGTTGTACATTCATACTGAATAGGCCTATCACACCTACGTCTTGGTTACAGTGTTTTTTTTTAGACAATTTATCTCTCTTCTTCACTTGTAAATGTAGCATAATAATGAAGCTAATAAACGCAGAATACAGTACATTATTTAAAACTACAGTATAATATATTTTAAATTATTATTCGTGACCCACAGTATTCCAAAATCCTCAATATAACGAACAGCTTACAGTAATAATAACAGTTCCTTCTTTTGTAATTCCGATCCAAACAAGTAAAGCTGTATCATTTATTTTGTTGTAAACAACAGCTTTTATTTACAGCTTGAAGAACATACTATAACGCTATATTTAGGCACTCTTAATGTGCAACACTCAGATTGCCAATTAACAATTTCATGTATTAAGCAGTTAAGGCTCCACTACAATTGATTTAGCACAGAACACAGAAAACTGCACACGCACAGACACAGAACACTCGCACAGCACAGCACAGAACTACAATTGAAACAGCACACGCACAGAAAAAACAGATGACGTTAAAACTAAAACAAGCTACACATGTAAATAATGCATGTGTGTGTTGGTTTCACTGATTCTGGATGTTTTTTTTCTTGTTAACGCCTTTCGTAAATAACTTTTTTGTTTATTTAATTATACAAAATTTAATCAACTTTTTTTATTGCAGTAACTGCAACCTTGAAAACAATTTCATTTCGAACAAATAAATTAACTAATTTTACCGCGAATTTTTACAAATGTTAGTAAAATTAGTTTCAACTTTCATCCATATTTATTTTCTTTTGAACACGGTGGTATCCATGTTCAGATTGGCTACGCACGGCGCTCAGCGTACAGGATTACAGGATATTGCTCAACTTCCTGTGCGGCGAATTTTAGAATGGTATGAAGTACCAATTAGGCCACTACTTAACGCAATAGCAGAGAGTTATCAAGTAATCATAGAATTAATAACAGAGAATGAGAATAGTACAGTAAAAATAACAGTTATTGAGCCAGTATTAAATGTCTGATTTTGAAAACCAACAACCGAGATGAGGCACATTATATTTCCGTGTATAACCACGAACAGGAATATATTACAGTAGAACAAGACAGGGATTTTTTATTATGTCCACTCATAGACGATATAAACACATCGCCATTCCAGGGAGAGTACCAAAAAGACACGCATATACAAAAATTAAAGATAGCCTTAACAGATCCAGAACAGGCAGAACCTAAATACGTCCGGTTAGCTAGACGTTACGGCATAACAGGAAACGGGGAAATATATTATAAAATAAATACTCCAGCAGGGGAAAAGCGGTAAACAGTAGTACCGAAGTATTATCAACAAGAAATCATACAGGCACATCACGATGCTTTATTAGGCGGAAGCCACTTTGGTACGTTTAAAACATTAGCTAAGATAAAACAAGGATACTATTGGGATTCATTGGCTCGCGACGTAAAAGATTATGTTAAGAATTGCCAAATATGCCAACTAGTCAAAAGTGTAAACAAGAAACCTATGGGCAAGTTACAGCCAATTGAACCGGCAGAATTGCTAAAGGCATGGGCATTAGATGTTAAAGGTCCTTTACAAAGAACTATAAAAGGAAATAAATACAATCTCGTAATGACAGAATACGCTAGTAGGTACGTCGTAGCAAAGGCGGTTAAAGCTATTGACGCAGAAACTTGCGCGGAATTCGTTAAAGAAGTCATACTAAGACATGGGTGCCACAGCAGATCCTATGACGGACCGGGGAACGTCCTTCAATAACGAACTTGTTGCCAACCACCATTGCTCAAATAACTGAAAAGAAGTAATTATCCGTAAAGGTAACATTGGTGGAGTAGCGCCGGTTCGAATCCGGTCTTCTGGGAAGTAAACGTAACACTGTGCTATTTTGTGCTATTGTAACGCGTCCCACAAAACGCCTTTGATTGAACTTTCTGTGCGTGTGCTGTATTCTGTGCTAAGTCAATTCTAGCGGAGCCTTTACGAACACTTTGTAACTTTACTTCGAAATATGATGCACGTAGAGAAATACTGCTGGTAAACATCGTACTATGTTAGTAATCGTCTTATGCAACATTTGTTTGTATTTGTGTACATACTATATTGCAATACTTTTAAATACCTAAAATCACATACGTTTATTTAATGTTGTACTTTCGTAAGCTTGTAATTTTCTAGACGTCTCGAATTTATACATGCGAGCTCAAAATTGCTTATCTATATTAATCTCTATATATATAAATGACTGACTGACATAGAGATTACGTATAGTACCTATACTCGGGCAATGCCGCGGACGGGCTGCTAGCTTATATCCTATAAATTATAGTATGCTTGTTCGTCTTCTACGCGGTTCTAAATTATTCATCCGATTGCGATGAAATTTCTGCAAAAAAAATGGTGAGGGGGGGGGAGGTGGAAAAACAAAACAAGGTAGAGGGACAGGAATAATAACACAACAATTTAATTAACAGATAAACTTTTGTAAGGTGTGCGTGCACCCTCGGAGGTTTCTGCCAATTTGTAAAGGGAAAGCACGGGGGCGAAACGGATTAGAGGGGCAGAACGGGCAACCAAAAACTTCGGAGGGGAATGCTAGCATACTTAGGTGAGTTATGCATGTGTCCGCGAAGTTTTCATCCTAATAAAATACTAATTTTTGGAGGGGGGCTAAATTAGGATATAGGGGCAGAATAGGTACCCAAAATAATTTAATCTTATGAAAAATCAGTGTTGGTAAGTTGTGTGTGCGCTCATGAATTTTTAAATCAAAACAAATTATACTTTGGGGGAGGTGGGATGCAAAACAGGGTGCCAAAAAAAATTGTGGAACAATTTTCCTTTTCAAAATACTTCTAAACCCCACAATAATTACCCTTAACGATATTTTGCCCCATTTAGCACATTGTAAATATTATTCTTTCAGAAATATTATCACATTAAATTGAAAACACTGCCAACGAAGTTGCGGGAACCAGCCAGTTGTACGTATACAAATATGAAAGCTATTACATATCAATGGATAATACGTAATACGAAATAAAAACATGATTATTTTATTTCAGGAATCTGCTTTAATTTAACTAGAACCTAAAGAGTTAGTTACTTGTAAATGGTTGAAGATATATTTTTATGCCGAAAATGGGAATTGTCAAGTCCGTTAATTAACATCATTTGTAGAAATCTCATGAGAATGTTTGTGTAGATAACTGAGGTATTTTATTAGCATACTTTCCGAAGGAAAAGGTAATCTAATGAGATCACCTTCCTGTCTGTGTATGTATGTGTGTGTATACACACATGACACATACGTTAAGTTTCTGATTTCTTACTGGCCATACATGGCTGTTAAAAGAGTTTATAAAAAGTTATAACCAATAGCAAAATTATGCTAACAAAAACGTAGCCCATTATTCGAAGCTCCAAAACAACAGTTTCTTTCCTCAGAATTTATTGTAAATTTTGCAAGCATACCGTTTTAGAACATGTGTTTTTATGGTGGTAGGTAAATTTATCATGGCTGTTTGTATTAAACAGCAAATAGCAGCAGAAAGCTTAAAACTATGTATCAAAAAACAATTTTGTCTATAGAGACATGAAAAAAAATTGTCTCTCCTAAAAACGTCGTCCAACGATATAGATGTGTGTTATGGCGATGTACATATTTACTGAAATGAGTGGTTTGGTGGAAATACAAAGACATGTAATATAGACTAGATCGTAAAAAGACGTTCGCTTGCTCCTCGGAAGTAGAAAACTATTGTTGACCATCTCGATACTTGAAATATACAGTTCGCTATGTACTGTAAATAAATGTAACTAACTTACATACGTCATCATTATCACCCCTTTCCCAGCTATGATTCACGTCGCTCAGACCTAGTGAATCAGTATGGTAAATTGAGACATGAATCCATAAGATATGTATGCATACAAGTATGTAAGTATGTTCGTATGGATGTATATAAGTATGCATGATTGTTCGTATGGATGTACGTATGCATGTATGTATGTACATACGTAAGTATGTATGTACGTTCGTATGTATGTACGTATGCATGTGTTTACGTACGTATGTGTGTGCGTACGTATGTATGTACCTAGGTATTTATACATACCCTAATGTTCAGTAACGAAGATTATCACGTGAAAGTCTCATATAAGTCACAAAGCAATCACAAATATGTCACAAACAAATCACAAAATATTCACGAAAGAGTTAAGGAGTCTGGAAGTTGTACCGAAGAAATAACGAAGAATTCAAATGAATACGTAGAAATCTCAAAGGAATCGATGAAGTTGAAAAGGAGTTTGAAAGGAGCCAGGACTGAAATAGATTTTGGGGTATTGTTTCTTTTAAAAAAATTTGGTGCCATGGATTCCATGAATTAATTTTAAGCGTTGAATGAGTTGAAATGTGTACACACACAAACATACGTGTGAAGTATGACTGGGGCAGCAAATGCGTGGATACATGAATGTATGGGAAAGGTTCTTAAGGAGAGTTTACGAAGACTAGAAGTGACATTGATGAATAAAGTGTAGTCATAGAGTAGAGTCATAAAGGCAGAGGTCGGAAACTTAGGTATTATAGTCTATGATACTAGAGATAATTGATATGACGTATAATTGTTCACTGGGTTACATAAAAGTAACATAATGTATGCATGTTTGGACGAAGCATGTCAAATAATTCAAGACGAATAGTAACGATGATTGATTTTTCCTGTTATGACCTATAAACTAATAAAATTGTACGTCTGTTAATATGATTGTAATTTATTTATTTCTAAGAGTGTACAGTAGAGATACAATCAACGTGTCTGAATTTTTATGAAATAGTTTTTGCACGAATTATTTTTTTCATGCTTAACTGGATAAATATACTCCAAATGGAGTCAGGCGACATCCCTTAGCAGCGGAATCGATGAGATATGCAAGCGAATGTGTGTTAAGGGCTACACTGCCGCAAGTATGCGCCTTGTTTCGTATCGTGCCTATACACAAGGCGCTAAATTGATTATTAGTGTTGCCGGAACTGTGAGACTGTTAAGGATGTTCACGTGAACAAAATTCATAACTTTAAATTCGTACGAGTAAGTGATGCGTTCAAAATTACGTAACAAAGGCCCTTTGTATTTTTAAAAATTTGCATTCAAGTAAGAAAAATTTCATTAATTTCAATTTTTTTTAATCACAAACGTATTTGTGTATTTTAAAATCATTTAGCATATGGCCCATAATATCGAAATTCAGTGTAAATTATTTCATTCAAGTGAGTCGGTTGGGTTTTGCTATCTATAGCCTATGTTCCCATAACTTGCACATTTTTACTTTAACACGCCGCTATAGGAAGACTATGAGTGCTAAAAATTGTTTACAAGTAGACAATATAGTCACAAGTACGTCTATAAAACGAACACTATCTCGTACAAATATAAAATTATGCATTTTGTCCGCGTGAAAACCCTTAAAGATGTGAGTCTAATCAGGGGCGTCATTTCAGGTTTTTCTAGGGGGGGGGGCAAGATTTTGTTTTCTGGCGACAGTGACCTTGTTGCATCTTTTTTATTAATTAAGTATGTGTAAATTAGATACTTTAATAATACAACTTCAGTTTTATGTCCTTAAGTTAACATTATTTACATTTAAAAATACAAAAAATATATTTATACACCTAAAATTCTAAATCCAGGGGGGGGGATTTGCCCCCCCCCCCTGTAGCACCAAATGACGCCCCTGAGTCTAATATTTTGTTGGAGAAAAAACAGTCGAGGTAGGTGGCGCAAAGTTAACACGTTGAACTCACATTCGAAAGAACCCGGGTTTGAACCCCAGCTGTGTTCATACTGATTTCTGTTTTCCGTGGTTTCCCAAAATCGCTTCAGGCAAACGCTGAATGGTTTCTTAATAAAGGTCATGGCCGATTCCTCTCCTAACTCCCATGATGTACCAAGCTGTGTGTCGCCGTCCTAACGACCTCTCTGTGGACAAGACGGAAAGCCAACATACCTTACCTTGCTGGGGAATAGTCTGTGCAGAAGTTCATTGTGAAACACGCGGTTAGTTTCGTATCGATCTAGGCAGTAAACTGAAAATTTTGGGGGGTATAGAGCGTCCCAACCTTAGATTGCAGTACAGAGCTTACGGCGCGCGCTGTTGCCACATCGCAGCAACGTTACGAACTTCGGGAGGTGAACTACTTCAGAATTTTGAGCTTTAAAATATTACATTCTTTATTATTCTAGTAAATATTACAATTTGTATAGCATCACGCATCAAAATAAGTAATTAATTGCATTTTCTATTAACTTAAAATAAGAAACAATTCACATACTCCACTGATATTACTTTCTCTACATGAATTGTAACGAGCACTTCATTAAGAAATAATTATCACATATATTTTAATCATTATAACTACTGCTGACAAAACGAAAGATTTTTTTTTTTCCATTTTTGTAGCATCTGACTGAAGACAAAAACGTAGTTGGAGAAGTTGATGACTATGAGATTAGTCATTCGAAACCAATGTCGTATGAGAACTGAAAAATATGTCTTAATTTTTGTCAACTTTTTTGTCTGCTAAGAATACATTTTAAGGGGGAGAGGGGGGTATTTAATAAATTGGACGTTTTTATGTGCCCTCGAACAGCCCAAGGCTTTAGAAGTGATAAACGGGAGAAAAGGGGGCAAGAGTCGGCCATGGTCTTTGTTTAGGAACCATCCCAGCATTCACCTAGAGTGATTTCTTCGGAAAACGCATTGGAAAACCGAAATCAAGTTGGTCGAAACCGGGCATCGAAACCGGCTCCTCCCGAATGCGAGGCGAGTGTTTTACCCCTGCTGCACCACGATCGGTTATCAAACAAAAGAGAGTAGCCTATATTGATGTTCTGCCGTGATGTCAACTTAGGTGTATCACTTATTTCCACTACTTCTTTGATAATTATATCTTAAGTCTAAACGAGAGCTTCTATTTTCATATTTGCTCTAATTTATGATTTTAAAAAACACTTACCATACAAGTAGTATAAATGAAGGTTCACTGCCTTAAATTTGTTTACGGGAATTATTTATTGTTTGTCTTTCCTTTATGTTTTCAATTTTTCATGTTAGTTTGATGTATTGTTTTGTTATTTTTTCTTCTTATTAGCGTAAATGATTTGTTTGGAAAATCCTGTTTCTTCTTAAGTTTCCTTAATGAGTTAATAGTACGTTAAAAATACTGGAATAAGATCAATACAATATTTCGCTCCTTTTCTCGTAGTCTACCTATATTACGACTTTTTATTGTTTTGCCTTCCATACAAATACATGTTAACAAAAAATTACACACATGAAAATTTGATTCGAAATCAGTCAACATATACAACAAATCGCTCGACCGCGAAACACTGTAGTTTCACGGGACGAAGAAAACTGCTGACTAATGGTAGCCTGCGTCTTATTTATTAACCTTTCCAGACAGAACGTCATAGTCAGCAAAGATAACGGGACATTTTTTCTCTTCAACCAACACTTCGAGCGACACTCAACTGTCGAGTTTGTAGGGCGAGCGCGCGGCGACTGCATGACATAATACGCCACTCATTTCACAGCTATAAACAAGTGAACGGCTAAAGCTATTGAGATGGGGTCGCTTTTAAAAATAGATTTAGCTAATTATGAGCAACTTTCTCGCATTCATCCCCCATCTAACATGAATAGCAAAAAAGTTTCTCACTGACCAACTATTTGATGTTTCAGTTTTTTAAAAAGAGTACATAATGTTAGATAAAAATGTCTGTACAAATAACGAAATAATAAATAGCTTTCAGAATTTTCCTTGGCGTCCAGATATATGAAATTACACACCATAAAAATCTGGATATGATTTTGCTTTTGATTCGTAAGTTATGATGTGATATATTAAGGATGCAAGTAAACTGTACCACGTTCGAAATATTTATATTTTAATTTTTTCAACCCCTTAAAATTGTGTAAATGATGAACCAACTATATCACCCGATGCGCGTTTCGATTCTGTACGGAATGCAAAAATTTTAAAATCAAAGTTACAACGTGAAAATTTTAGGATATTTGGCAACAGCGCGCACCGAACCAAGGACAGTGCTAACGGCAGTTACTGTGTATTGGAAAGAGAAAGCGAATGTCCATATAATCCTGTACTGCAATCTAAGCGTGAGGCGCTCTATAGCTGTTCGACAAGGCGATATTTATCAATGATTGAAGGCTCGGAAATAGCACGTTAAGGGTGTTGGACCCGTAAAATTTCAATTTTTTATATTTGTGCCAAACACCGTTCATCTTTTGCACATCAGATAACATGTCATTTCCCCAAATAAAATAAAATTAGGCCCCATAGTTTTTGCAAAATCACTCATCAAAGTCATGAAATGGTCATTACGGTGCAGCCAAAATAAAAAAAATAATTAACTAATAAATTCAAAATTACGGGAACTGTAAGTCAGTGTATCAATGCATTTCATGACATGTTTGATAAAAGTTAGTTTTGAATATTTCAGTAGTAGCCGAAAGTCAAAGTTTGCAAAAATTTACTCATTTTCATAAATTTTTTAAAAAATACAAAAATATATCGCTTTGTGTTTACAAAAGTGTCTTGAAGTAGTTCACGTCGTTAAGTATCAATATGAATTATCTTGTTTCTGCAAGTTAATAATTTTTTATTATTTTGGCTACACCGCAACTGCCATTTTGTGACTTTGATAGGTGATTATGCAAAAACTATGGGCCCTAATTTTTTTTATTCGGGGAAATGACATGTTATTTCATGTGTAAAAGATGAACAGTGTTTGGCACAAATATAAAATTTTGAATTTTTGCGTGATGTTTTACTGGTGATATTTAGGACATGTCTGAAGTATGTTTGCTTTTCGTGGATGTGAACATTGGCGCAATGGAATGGTTCTTTAAAATATTCAAGTATTTCTAACCCACAGCAACATAGTTCAGCTGCGGTCTTAAGTGAGCCGCTTAAGGTGACTGACTTTGAGGACGTTCTTTACGCACCCGAGACATGGCAAGGTCGATACAGCACGCGCATCACGCCTCATTCTAGCCTCAACGCAGATTTCTGTCTTGGCGTGAAGTTTTCTCGCCAACAACTCGTCTCTATATGAGGGGGTGAGTGGTATAAGTCACAATTATATATTAATGTCGCTTTTATTCATATTGTTCACACTGTCAGAAAAATTTTCTGTAACAAATATTTCACTCTTAACTGAATGCCTGAATTCCATTTGCGTATGGCAAGAATTCATTTTGCATGTGATTACAAAAACACACTGTGAGATTCCTTTGTACTTTTTTAAAAAAAATATTCTGAACATGATGACAATATACTTCATATACGGCAATTTAAAAAAAAATATACAAAAGGACTACTGTGTGTTTTTAAATAATTTAGCAAATTGCCCATAATAGTGTAAAGTATTTCATTCGAGTAAGATACTTGGCGTTTGTTATTACTATGTTTCCATAACTTGCAAATTCTGACTTTCACATGCGGCAACGGCAAAACTGTGAGAACTAAAAAAATGTACTAGTTGAAAATGTAGGCACAAGTAACGTCTATAAAACTAACACAATGTACAAATATAAAATTATGCATTTAATCATCGTGAACACCTTTAAGGGCCCCGCCTCCCTGGACAGTGAGTGAGATATATTTGCTCGCTGGTGAGGGGTGAGTTGATGAGAGTATGGAGTAACGCCGGATTGAATGGGCGGGGGAAACGGGAGATCCCCGAGAAAACCCGCCGATCAGCGGCATCGTCCGGCACGATCCCCACATGCGGAAATCCGCGGACCGACCTCGCCGGGAATCGAACCCGGATCGCCTTGGTGGTCCCTGGACAGGTTTTACGCTTTGCAGGCCCAGGCGTGAAGTATCTGTAAGAACTACGGAGACGCGCGCGCCTAGTGTCGCATCACCCCTGAGCACAAGGCGCTTAACAACTTGCGTCCAGTGTTTCCCTTGTGTCCCTCGAACAATTGGACTTTAAGCGACTATCCTATTATTGTATTACTGGAACGTATGAACCAAAAATCACAACAGTTCCCTTAAGTAGTTTCGTACCAATCTGAGCCGTACATTTTGTGATATAGCTGTGCGAAAAGGCTATTTTCAGCCTTGTTGGATGGCTCGGAAGTAGTATTTCCAATGTCCGTTATGTTTTGAAAGTACATTATAAACCTTCTCCGAAACATGTATTCTTTTCGTAGATAGGTATATTGAGAGTAGGTAAGATAGTTTTTCCAATAAACGCATATTTCTAGTATATTGCAGCCAGGGGCGTCATTTCAGGTTTTTCCAGGGGGGGGGGGGCAAGATTTTGTTTTCTGGCGACAGTGACCTTGTTGCATCTTTTTTATTAATTAAGCGTGTATAAATTAGATACTTTAATAATAAAACTTCAGTTTTATGTCCTTGAGTTAGCATTAATTACATTTAAAAATACATAAAATATATTTATACACAAAAATTCCAAATCCAGGGGGGGGGCATTTGCCCCCCCCCCTTGTAGCCCCAAATGACGCCCCTGATTGCAGCGTATTTCGGCAGCCATGGAGTCGGGTGCCTTAACCATTGTTTTCTCAACCATCGACACACACGTGAGGAGGTGGATTAGCTGCAGAAGAGGATGGGGAAACGAAATTCATGAGTAATCGGTGTCGGGTGTCTCGCATGATACTTGGCTTGGGTAGAAGGCACCTGGCCGGCTAGGAACGTCCGTCTTGCTGTGACACGTAGAGGAATTTCAGAATTTACGTGTGCAAGTGTGCACTTATGATGTTCTGATAATTAGAATACCGTAATCGTATCTCACCTTTCTTTGCGTTGTTGAATTCAATATGCGAGTTTCTGTTAGTAACAGCTTCCCGTGACACTTTGTATGTTAGTGTCCAGTGGCAGCACAGGCGTGGACAAGACTTGTTCAAACAATGAGGGAAAAGAAAGTGTGTCTAGTCAAACGATAAACGCGGGAAATCGCATCTTTTACTCTCCCTGTCTACTACTTCCACGTGTGCTGCTGACAAGACACGAACGATCTGGTAATGGAGGAACACGCAAGAGACAGCCGGATAATGGAAGACTGGGGAGGATCAACTATCCCTACAATGCTCGGGGAGAGAAGAGCAAACTTTCAGTGACAAAAAAGAGCAGAGTTAAAAACGCGAACAGATAAAGCTGCAGCGTATTGTGTTGATCTGCTCAAGGGACAGTGGTACCATCCAAGCCAACACACATTCCAACTCTGTTCTTAAAGCCGGCCTCACACGATGCCTAAATTCCTGTTACCTTCTGCTATACCCATGGGCATAAAAATATTTATGGCAGATTCTGAGTTGTGGGTATAGCAGAAAATGGTGTGTGGCTCCTCGCTCATATTCACATGGTACCCAGAGTGATAACAGAAATCGCATAACACCACCGCCACATTTTTTAATGGTCGTTTTGTT
>PNEQ01105944.1:0-24565 GCA_003012365.1 Medauroidea extradentata
AAAAAAAAAAATATATATATATATATATATATATATATATATATATATATATATATATATATATATCATTAAACGAATACAAAACACCTTGCAACAACAGATGGCATTCGAATGTAGTAAAGCTTTAATATAAGGTCTTAGTTCAAGCCTAAATACACTGTAATTAGTTTAATTAAAATGTTTAACATCGTGCTAATGTTAGTTCATGTATGAACTGGCAGCAAAATGACGAAGTCTGACTTACGTAGACCTACGTATCATTTGTCACTTCATCTTACTATGAATTAAGAT
Source organism: Medauroidea extradentata (assembly GCA_003012365.1). Taxonomy (NCBI): domain Eukaryota; kingdom Metazoa; phylum Arthropoda; class Insecta; order Phasmatodea; family Phasmatidae; genus Medauroidea; species Medauroidea extradentata. Next base: position 292 of record PNEQ01105944.1, read on the forward strand.
TTGTGTGAAAATTCTTAATCGGCATCTCTAAACGAGACTGATGGTTAGGAAATATGTATTTTGTAACTATATAGTATTTAATAAACTTTGAGGAAATTCATAAACGTTGAATGCAATGCTGGCATTGTTTACCAACATTGCTTAAAAGTATTTCGTTTTACATTACTGCTCTAAACCAACTCTGCTGCAGGGTACGGGAATAAAAAAAATAACGGTGAAACCAAAACAAATGTTTCAAAGCAGGTATCGAGATGAAAGAAAACAAGGAATCTCTAAACAAACACAAAATAATGTGGCGCAAATGTTTTTTATCAAAACAAAAGTCTGAACGGTAGAAAAAAACGGCTGTAGCGCTTTCTGGGGGGAATAGCGAAATCAGCAAGAAATTCTTAAATTGGTAAATTTTAACCAGATTTCTCTTTGCCCCATAATGAAAGAGGACATGTTTGTGACAGTTTGGTGACCATGAAAATGTTTTTCAGTGTTACCATTCATTTCTGGATTTTTAAACGTATTACACTGTAAAAGCAGGAAAACATAACCTCAGTAGGAAAATATTGGGTGTGAAACACAGTACCAAATGTTTTCTCCGTCATTTGAATTTACGTCTACAAGGTTTCTAATCTCATTGAGTAACAAACTTCATAAATCGCCGGTTATAATTCGTGCAGATTAACTATTTATGTATTCAACTTTAAGTGTGTAAGGCCAATAGTATCGAAAAGAAGATATTTTGATCAGCCAGATGGCCAGCGGTGAAAAGGGGTGATATGAAGTGATATGGAGCAGTGCCAGAAAAAAAAGGTAAGGGAAGATTGAGATACCCGAGAATAACTGCCAACCAACCGCAACATCTGGCAATTTTCACACGTACAGAAACAAGGAACAAATTCGTTGGGAATCGAACACGCGTTGTCTTTGTGCGAGGCAATCGATTTAATATGCCATTTTTTTCTATATCTATTGAATGTTACCTGTCGTATTTTCGAGACATTTCGACATATCGTATTCTCGCTTTGCCTACTAGATTCAGAGTTTTTCTGAAACGCGTGTGGATACAAACAAATATTACTTGAATCATGACTCACTTCAGTTGCGACTGAAATACAAGACCTATTTTCGATAGTTCATAAGAAGTTAGAAATTATGTAGTATTTCGTTCTACGCCGGCTTTTTTGGCTGGTAAGTAAACAAAATCTCAAATAATCTTCAACATCTTTGGCTGTGTAGCTTGCTTTTTCATACGGGAAATAGTTGGTAAGGATTAAGGTTACAGTAATTTAAATTCTCAATTTCTGTGGTTATGTGTTAGGACCTGCAGATCATCTGCGACTAAAAAATTCCTGTACAAATGAAACATATATTGTCTTGTATTTGAATGTTTCTTGCAATGGGACAGAATGACGCCCTGTATTATTGTGGAAATACGCCATTGCAATATTATGTCCTCCCAGAAATCTTTTAAATCTTTCTAAGATGTCTGGGAAGACATAATGTTGAAATGGCGTATGCCCACATTAACACAATTTATCATATATTGTCTTTTCGAGAATACTACTTTACAAAGATATAACTGAACAAATTACAAAGTATTTCAATTTATAAATACAGGTTATAAAATACTATCGTGTTGTACACAATTATACCATACATTTTGCACAGTATCTTTTTTTAATTACAGAAACACTGTTTAGCCAGTACGTGCAAGAAATAGTTTGTGGTTTACCAAAAACTTATTCATAAAATTGGTTTTAACAGACTGATGGCGATGAATGACTTAAATGAAAACAAAAAAATTCGCTATAAATATTTTATTGGTATATTTCTAAAGGAATGCTAAATTTTAGTTATATTCAAATGGCAATAATTACATTTGCATTATTTAAGAGATATTTCGTTACAGTAGCTCATTCACGTCTTCAATGCACTTAGCTTGTATTTTGTAATTGTGGTGCCCAAACATAACTGAATTAATACCCCGCAAATACAGTAACATAGTTTTTCAGTATACCAAATGTATATTATATTTCGTAGCTGTGTTTTTTTTGTCTCCTGTTTTGATAAAACATAATAGTTTTGATGTGGTAGCATACGAAGGGCTCGATATCACTGAAATATATTAGGAAAACTAATTTTATGGAAATTAAATGCACAGTTCCTAAAATTTAATATTCCTTGATTACTGAGTAAGGGATTTAATGGAAAACTTGTCTAACATAATCAGACATATTTGAAAAAAAAATGATGAATGCAACGAGGGCCTACAAGTATTAGTGAAAAACTTTAATTCATCGCACTTACAGTATAAACATCAGGAAACGTTCATCTCACTTTACGTCTTGTTAACAGCGAGATAAGCAGGGAAGGTTACACGCTACTGTAAACAAATCACGAATTGGGAAAGTAATCGGCATGCCTTATTTTATAAAAATTAAAACATCTCTGGTTAGATCGATATAACATAATTAGATGTTACAACTCCACGAACCCTGCTGTGTTCGGTGCTGTTATTGAGACAGTTTACTGTGCGAGGTGGCATAATGTAACATGATGAACTCGAATTCGAGAGAACCCGGGTTCGATAACTGAATCCAACTATCCTGATTTCAGTTTTCCATGATTTCCCGAAATTGCTCATGGCGAATTATGGGATAGTTGCTTAACATAGAACATGGTCGATTGCTCACTCAGTTTCTGTCCTTGTGAGAGTTTCGTGTAACCGTCTATAACAAACGTCCTTTTGACAAGCCCTACAGCCAAATAAAATAATGAAATTTACTTTTTTTTTTTTGTAATCGCGTTCGTGTGTAGTTCTAAGATTTCAATGGTACTATGAGCCATAGTTACGTAAGATAATTATCTTGGAGTATTGTAAATGGTATTCGTAACAGTTTTTAAGGAAAAATTTTCTCGTGAATCCAACTAAATAGATTGTTAAAGGGTCATGCAATAAAATATTACAATGAGGTTGCATGCGACCGAGCCATTATTGCAAACTAAATGTGTCAACGCGTTAATTTCTTTTCAAATCGATATTGAAAGAATAAGTCTTTCCTGGTGAAACTGTCGTATATACCTGTTACAGTGGATATAAGGGTTAAAGGGAAAGTTTTAACGGGCGAAACAAATGTTCCCTCACATATTACGAATTTTTCTTTACTATAACTGCAATCGCTATACAATGGCAACTGTTAAGGAAGTCTTAGTAGAAACCATACGAAAGTTTATACCACTGCAGGATAAGGGATGTAAATGTTAAATGCTGTGTAACGAGTGTAGCATATACGAAGTCCCTCAACGGAGAGGTTTCAAGATTAATAAACGTTATTATATTATTTATTTCAGCATTAGGTTTTCTATGCTCTGTCTGCTTAGTTCAATAAATGTCTCTCCCTTCTCTGCAGCTTCACTTTATTGATCCATGGCCCCTGTAATTATTAACTCATTTCTCTTCTTTCTAAAAAAAAAAAATGACACTCTTCGTGCAGTCTTTCAAGCGTCGCTCCCTCTTTTTGTTTTTCCCGTAAGGTATTGCTGCAACGACGTTTCATCTATCACACAAAGTTTTTTTTTTCTTTGAACACTAACCTGTAAGCGGCAAACGTTAAGATCGCTGCAATATAACGCTAATCTCAGCGATGTATATATGATCTCAAGTTGCAAATTACGATATTTAAACGAGCAGCTCGTACAGTCTTGCGGTAATTCTACTTTATAAGCATGCCAATTATTAGGTATAGTGATTGTTTGAAAATGTTTATCTGGTTTAAGTGTCTTCTATAGCGTGATAATTAGAAACTGTGAAACACAACTGTACGCAAATACAGGAACTGTGGGTGAGATGGTCGGTGGTCTTTGTTAAATAACCATTTCAGAGTTCGTCTTGAGTGATTTCGGGATACCATGAAAACCCGAAATCAGGACAGACATTGTTGATTATATTTTTCTTGTATTATGTCTTTAAACAGGAATGTGTTTTAACCCGGACAAATTAGAGTAACCGTTTGTATGAACGAAATCTTTCTGCACACTAATAACGCTAATTAATGGAATTTTTTAGCAATTAAAAAATACGTTACTTCATATTTCTTTTTTTTTTTTTCGGCCGTGGTGCAAAGAGACTTGAAAGCAAGTTGGTTTACAATGTCTATTTGTTTAGTAATAACAACAGAGTTGTGTTTACACAGTGCTATGAAAATGAAATCAGCGTTTATAGTGCATACGTGGAACCCAGCCTATCACCGGGCACATAAACTTGTTTGTTGAATGCATTTATGTATGTGCTGCTACAGAGAAGTGTGTAGTTAGAGTCCAGTCAAACGGTTAGTATCCAGTCGGTTTTAAAAACAGGAGCAGCGCAGCTGGATGACACTTGAAAGTGCGTTAAAAACTGTACACGAAAGGGTGTTCACAATTACCGTATACACAGCATTGTTAGTAAGGACACTTGTGTTACCTAGGGTCAGAAAATTTTGTACTACCTTTCCTGATTTTTGAAACTTGTCTATGGAATTTTGACAAGTGAAACATGTGTTTAAAAGAAATGCAATTAGCAAATTTTTCCTGCCAGATGTTATCTCTTAACAAACTAGCTTCAGCTGACAAGCAGGGTGATTGAAGTCCGGTCAGAGGTAGCGTGCTTCTCGTATGTCTTATAAGACATTTGTAGAGTAATTATATTCCTTTTTCCGACTCTATGAAAGACAAGTCTCTTGAATTAAATTTCTCCTCTGAGAACACTGTACACCACTGCGTGTAGTTGTAAACACTTTCTGTTTACATCCTGTATAATTTAGGTCAGGCTGTATATTTCCTCTGCTTTTGAATATAAACGTTTAAAAGTATTTTTAGTCAGTTAAATAATAAAACGTTTGATGGTTGTGCCTTCAACTAAAATAATCACGGCACTGTTCTACCATGTAGAGTATTTTCTTTGATTAATCAAAACCCGCTGTAGGAAATTTATTGCCTGAATTTTCCCCTGTCGTAATCATAATGTAATTGCGATAACGTGCCAGTAAATATCGCGTGTAAAACATTTGTGATGATATTTCTCCTTACGTAGTTTAGACACTATATTGCAGCATACTAATAATAAGACTGTTTATGTATGTATATGTGTGTACGTATGTATAGATATATGTGTGTGTGTTTTAAATTATACCTAGCAACAAGATAATATTATTCAGAGGTTTATTTTCCGAATGTATGACTGAACAATAAACAGACAAACACAGCGGAGAGCAACAAGGCGTAGGTCAGTTATGTTCACAATACGATATTCGTGCATATACTTAATTTCTAACATTTATTATTCGATAGAGGTATGAAAAATGCATTGTATATTTGACTAAATGTACATCATACACAGTAAAAAACTTTATTGTAAAGGAAATTAATAAAAATACTTTTAAGCTGGTTTCATTGTGTTAAATAATAATTTCTTTACAGTAAATATAAGTTAAAAAATTGCCCTATTAATAAAGGATATTATAGAACAAGACCGACAAACTCCGTCAGGTGTAAAAGTCGCAGAACAGTTTGTTGCTAGCATTCTACGTACATATCGTAGCAGCTGTGAATTAAAATGGTAGGTCCCAGGCAGTTGAAACATGTATAAATGGTATTGTGTTCGTCATGCTGATAATAAACCAAACACGAATAACTTTGTGAGGTAATACTTGAAAAAGAAAATTATTGTACAGTGTCAGTATCAATATTATTTCTCTAAAGCATACCATCTCCACCAAATTCGTTCACAATTGCTACGATATGTACCGTAAAATGGGGTGATTAGAATCACTGGTGTGAATAGAGACAAAATTTTAAATAAATTCGTAGCTGACAAATTTTACTTAAAAAAATTATTATTTCTATAAAACTACTGTTTGTAAACGGTTTTAACTTGCCTATCTAAAAATAACCCTTATAATACACAATTAATACCGAAAATGTAGCTTTAAAATTGTTTTTCTATTCACCCCAGTGTTTCTAATCACCCCGTTTTACGGTACTCAGAATGCTAGCAATAAACTGATCTGCGACTTTAACAGTATTGTACTCGTTGTTTGCTGTGAATGTCCAACAACGTCTGTACGCTACACTAATCACATGGACGTTTGCAGGATTGCCTGTTCTCTAGGCTCTGTATGTCTGCGCAAATATTCAGATGTGTTTTGAGCATAAACTGTATATCCTAAACAGCGGCAACAAGAGGAATTTTTTTTGTAACACAAGTCTTATTTCTCAATAAACCATATTAAATTGTTTTAAAATCCTGATGGTAAAATAGTTGTATGCAAATAGAGCGTGGCCACCCCTATTGTTTTCATAAGGATGGAAGGTACCAAGTTGTATTTGCTGTTGGTTTGGAGGTCCCAACAGAATTAAACAATGCTGAACATATCGTTTTTTAATGTCTTTAAATTTCCAATATTTCAGCAGGGGAATACGATTATAAATATGGTATTCAGAATCTCATTACTACATTAATATTAAGTTTTGGCAAAAAATTCAAAACATAATATATGCATATTTTTTTCCTAAGGAATCGCCTGCCGGAGTTTGACAGTGTTGTTCAATAACACACACACATATACATATATATACATATATATATATATATATATATATATATATATATATATATATATATATATATATATATATATATACTAGGTACAGACTGAACTACTCCTGCTGGCCGTATTTGTTTGATTTATTTAGGAATTTAGTAATTGATATCAGCTCTACTATAGCTAAAGATTTTTCCCGCGAAAGCCCTGAACTACTTTTTTTTTGTAAAGAGGTAATGCTCGGACACAATATGTTGTGGAAATTAAGGGAACCGTAAGATTTTTCAATAATAACTGCAGTTTTGGACGAAAATTCATGAACCATTAAAAATTTAAATTCAATTTTTTCCCCAGAAACTGGTTGGATATCTTGGAGATGTTTAAGACTATTTGAAGTCACGTTTTTGTTTAGAACCTAAATTATTATTTTTAACTAACTGGCGAGCGAATTTAAATATTTTAAAGAGATTCATTTCATTGACGGTGGCAGTCAAATTGTTGTTATTTAAGATTGTAATGGCTTTCTCCTCTTCCATCTCTATTTTGAGGTAGTCACAATAAGCGAGGTATTAAAGTGTTTGCTAGCGCCATTTTTTATTTCTTTGTTCTATGAGTTTCTTGCAAATTCTGCAGATATTTGCAGCATCCTGATGATGCAGCTGAGTAGTGGTAAGTGCTAAGGTGTGTTCATCGATAATATTTCCTAATGCACACTAGGTTGGTTCCCACAGAAATCCACTCAACTAAATACCAGGTAATGTACTTCAACCTAAGTGCAAATTTTTTTATTGTTATCTGTCCAGTATCTCCAACACAATCTTACACAACTTCAACAGTGTACCCTAGCATAGCACAACTAGCACAACACACACACACGGACACACACACCAACACACACCAATACACACATTCACAGACGCACACACACTCAGACGATATCCCGCTGGGTTGAAGATATATCGACGATTAATTGAAAACACTTTTCTCCACTTTTCACACTTTTACACCCCTTTTCACCTCCACAGGTGCCAAAGTTCGAAAATTCCTGAAATTAATTTTCTAGTATTTGAGTAAGCATCAACCTTAAACAAGAATCACGTCGCTATATAGAAATCAATGGAATCGATATATATCGATTGTGGACAGAAAACACATTTTACCCTGTTTTAACCTCTTTAGGGCAGAATTCGGAAAATATGTTTTATCGGTACTTGGAATATTTACAAAATCATCAATTTAAAGCAATGAGCACTTCGATATCTCGATTGGTTCTATAGATATGGAGGGATAACCGAAAGAACATTTCACGTATTTTCACCCCCTTAGTGAAATAATTTCGAAACTTCTTGGAGTCCTGTCATAGACATTTGTATACGTAACCAATTTAAGTAAAAATGAGCATTATAGCCAATTGTGTTTCAAAGATATGGACGATTAATAAAAACACATTTTGCCCCTTTTACTGCTTACGGGTCGAATTTCATAATACCCTAAAACTACGTTTTGGGTATTTACGTAAACAACATTTTGAAGTGAATACCAGCTCTTTGATAGATATCGACAGTTAATCGGAAATACTTTTAACGTCTTTTCACACCCTTAATTGTTGAATTTCGAAAAATCCTAAAATTGGCTAATATGCAGTTTTATGAGTGTTATATTAAAGTCAAAATCACGATGGTAGACAGTCGGGTTCGAGTTCTATCGACGTTCTTTCGGAAATGCATTTCAACGTTTTTCACCCCCTTAATTATCGAATTTAGAAAGATCCATTCTTAGTGGGTGCCTACGGGGCAAGAAGAATCTTCCTTCAAAATTTAATGTTTCTATGTCCAGCGTTTTGGGCTGTGCGTTGTTCAGTGAGTGAGGTAGTGAGTGTGTCAGGACACTTCATTTTATATATTAAGATATATATATATATATATATATATATATATATATTAGTTTTAGTTGTCTAGTTTGTAGCCGATAAAATATTTTTTGAATGTAACACGTGTCATGAAAACAAAATAAAATTAACTTAATTAAAAAATAAAACTGTTGAACTGTTTTAATGGCTACACAATTATTCCTTCAAACTACAGGATAAGTTACTCTTTACAAATTCCGCCCACTTCCCTCCCACTTTTTCCAGTGTTTACATTATAAAGATAAACAGTTTATGAAAACGTATTTTTTATCAATTTATGAAATACTTACTTTGCTTACAATATTCAAGAATAGCTTCCGCAATATTTATTTACTTTATAATGTAAACAGAAAAAAAAGGACGGAGTTTGAGCCCAACCACCCTAACTGCAGCGCCAAAGACGCACAACACACTCGGTAAATTTGCGAACTGCAGCTAAACAACAGGGGCGGCAAGCACTAATACATGGGTAGGTAGCCGAGTGTCCAGACCTGTACTTCTACGACCGTGTCCTGGGCGAATTTCGCTGACTAGTCGGGTGTACGTCGCCTAGTTATGGCGGAATTCTGTTCGAGTAAATTATAAATAAGTACATCCAGTTCTTCTATAATGAAAGCCAGCAAACATAATGAAACGAAATAATTTGCAGTGAAACTACATGTTACGGGCTATAACTTAAAATGTACCCATTATAATTAGTAGACCTATATAAAAAATTGTGATATTGGGAATTATTAAAACTACTCTCAGCAATTTTAATACAAAAATATTTTAGTGGGTTTTTATATGCTGAAAGCCGTAACCCGTGGCATTAGTTATCGGGGGCTGTATAACGTAAAAATATGCGAATTTAAATTTAGAATTGCTTCTACGGTAAAACTGGCTATGCTATTTTTAAGATTAAAATGTACTCCCAAGTAACGTCTACACAACCAATGTTATTTAATTTTAAATATAAAATTTGGAATTTTGCTTAATTGAACACTCATTAAGCGCGCTGTGCACCGAAATATTCGTCACTTTATAATTATACCAAAAAACTGTCCATCTCTTACACATTACATTAATAGCACCACAAATATAATACTTTACGGTTTCATAGTTTTCATAAAAGTACATGTCGATGTCACGATTTGTATATATTCGCTACTTATACGATATAATAAATATTTAAACTGTAAGTATAAAATAATTAATAGTGAAAGTAAATGAATTATGCTACATAATGACACCTTCAGAATTTCATGTAAAATTGTTTGTATTAAAGTAATTCTTCAGTATGCCTAGTTTTTTTTTAAATTTCTTCGAGTACGTGCATTTTAAAATAATATTTTTCCCGTGTAATAACAAAGGTGTTATTATATAGCATATTCTTTTAATTTCACTCCAAATTATTTTAATCGTGTATTTAAAACATTTATTACTTTGGGTAAGTAGAGACAACAGCCCAATTGCTACTTTGACATGGCTTGTACGAAAATTATACAAAAAAATATATTCGCTACAAAGCTAGTCTGCAGTGATTCATATTTAAACCAAAATTCTGTTTCCTCAAAAAATTGTGTTTTGGCAGAGGGAGCATTTAAAGTGTAATTTGTAACGCACACATCTATTTTAAGTTGCAGCTGCGAGTGGTCCAGTGGCTCAATTCCATCCATGGAGATCCGTGGTCGATTCCCGACGGAGTCGCGACCCGTTTATCGCACGTGGGTTACGCGGTGGACGTTACTGTCGGCCGGTGGGAGGTGTTTTCCTCGTGGTGCTCCTGTTTGTCCCGTCCTAAGCATTCCGTTACTGCTCCATTGTAGGACCTCATTTCATTTCATGCATCGGGAAGGCAGACACCTACGGCCGCCCAGTCATATTTCATTTTATTTACTTCTGTGTATTATTTTACAAATAACGAAACAGAACAAGTCAATTTACTTATAATATCACCAACTTACATATTAAAATAACAGTAAAAGATACTACGATAGAAATGAAATAATTAATAACAACAGTTAGATAGTATTACGTAAAATAACAACTATAAAACATGCTTTTAGGGCGAGATATACTGGTATTCGGGTCCCCCTACCCTAATAAAAGATTTATTTATTTTAAAACTGAACAATATTAACAGTTAAGCTGGTTCGCACACAGTGTAATTGAACATACATGCATTGTGTGACCCATGAAGTGGTTTTACTGTCACGTAGCCAAAAGCGGGCCACTGCTGACTGATTGTGGCGACAGGTGGCTGGGGCTACATACACGTCGTTGTTGTGGTAATTAGCTGTTTTACAAGCGTTTGACGCAATTCTTGTTGCAAAACTGGGGCGTTTACAGTGAGGTCGTGCTGGGGGTATACCAGTCCTGGACCACGGCCGTAGAAGAACAGGTCTGGACACTCGCCTGGAAACTTGGCCCCCGTGTTGTTTGGCTGCAGTTCACCAACTTACCGAGAGGGTGTGTTTTTGACACTGCAATCAGGGCGGTTGGGTTCAAATTCGTGACAGTAAAACCACTTCATGGGTCACACAATGCATGTATGTTCAATTACACTGTGTGCGAATTACTTTATTTGTGGAAAATTACTATTAATGTAATGTGTGAGAGATGGACAGTATTTGGAACAGTTCACAAATTACGAATTTTCTAGTGCAGAGAGCTGTTAATATAGCTGGGTGTAGTGAATGTATGGGGCGAAGGACGTGACGCGAGTGTTTGCGGAGGAAGGCAGTAGAGGCGCCCCACCACGGTAAACAAGGTGCAGTTTGCTCCTTGTGGTCGGCCACCCCGGGCCGCTGGACAAGCCGTCGCGACATGGTGCCACCACAGAAACCCTCGCCTGACAAACGCACACGCCAGCCCTCATGCGGGACTGCCCGCCCTCCTCCCCTTACACAGAACAACTCTCCCACCTAGGACAGCGACTGCAGCGCAAGCAAGAAACTTGCGTCTAGCTGGCGAGACCTTCTCGTCTATGTTATCACGTTTTTATTAGCTCGCTGTATTATCCTCTTGTCTTATCAGTAGCAATGAGCTAGCGACGTATGTAGCTCAGAATTAAATGCCAATTCAGTGTTATTTTGTTTGTCTGTTCGGTTCAAATTTTGTTATCGATTTAAAACTATCTCCCCGATGCCATAGAGACTTGAAACTTAAAATAAAACGCATAACAGGATGATAATGCAATACAAGAGGGGAAAAAACACTTTTATTTTCCACGTTAACTTAATTTCATGAAGAAGTGAAGACTTGAAACTTTGAACATAACTCAGAACTGGATGACACTAAATCGTAAGAGGGGGAAACTGCAAAATATAATTACGTAAATAAATATAATATTCCAATTTTTACAAGATTAAAAATCAGAAAATAATACTTAAATATATATATTTAAAACACATCACGTTTCTAAAACAGACTATAAAGTACAAAATAATTTCTATTTTGAAAACACTTGTAAGATTTAAAACGAGTGTAAATAGAAGCTGTCGTTGAGAAAACTCACTCAACAGTTCATTTCATTTGCAGTGCTATAAAATTGGTGCTCACTTAGATGAGCTATTCATACCTTAAGTTTTTCGTTTAAAATCATACTAGTGTTTTTATTGGAGAAATTATTTTATACTTGTTACTCCGTTATTTAAATTTGATGCTTCAGTCGGCTACGCCCAGGTATTCACACCGACTTTTCCTAACCTTAACTAACTAAATATTAACTAACATAACTTAAACATAATCTTACTAATGTTAATTATACTACATTATAGGATAATAATCAAACCTCTTATGAACGAGTTTAGCACGGACAATTGTCGCCGATAGTTAAACTGATCGTTAATGGGGTTATTTCATGCAAGTGCTTAAATGGTTCCCGTACCGATACCAACTCGAATAGCGGCGCAAATTGTCCCCTTCCAAACTAGTAACACTGAACTTCGTCTTCTGTACTAGAATTAACCTTGACCTTGCGTAACTTGACCTTGCATAATATAAATTAACCTAACCAAAACTTAGTAACCTAGAAGAATTGTAATTAACTTACATGTAAGGTAATTGGGATTTACGTCTCGTCGACAGCGAGATCATTAGAGACGGCGACACAACTTGTTACAATGACAGGAACAGGGAGAGGAGTCGGCCATGGTCTTGATTAAGGAGCCGTCCTAGTAATCGTCTGTAGCGATTCCGGGAAATCATGGAAAACCGAAATCAGGATGGCCGGAGCCAGGGATAAAACCCGAGTCTTCCGTAATGCGAGGCCAACATGTTACCGTTTCGCCACCTCACTCGTTAAACTTAAATTTAGAAACCGGAAAGAACATCTATGTACTCAAACACACAGTAGCTACTCGCTGGCAGCTCGCTGACACTCGGATCCTACATGACTGGACATGAATTTAATTGCTTATTTTGGTTCAGCGTCTTCCAAGAGGTATCATAAAATTGCGAAAGCTACACGAAGTTACATTTGTTCGAAGTCTAGTTGCAGTCCAACATTTTCCAAGTATCTGTTTATACATGCAGAAGTTTACTAGACCGACGCTGCAAAAAAAGCGAAACCTTGATACGAAAGTAGACAAAGTGGTTTGACAGTGTATATGTACCCACACAAAAGTGCGCATGCTGTTTTCGTACTTTTTTTGTGTGCAAGCACCTGCTGTTTGAAACAATGTGTTACTTCATCAGTGTAAGGTGCAGCACAAACACATATTATTAGAGGTGCTTACGAAAACCTTACTCGATCTACTGGAAAGAAAGGAAGTTACTCTAAAGTGTCTCGAAAACCAGGTGAGAGAATAATTTACCATCGTTCGAAATATCCAGTTATTCAACTCGATTTCTTCTCCGGATCTTCTCTGATCTACACTGCTCCTGAGAAGGGCAGATAGTCACTTGTGTACACAAATTTCGGTGGTCACCTTTAACAAGTTTGTCCAATATACATTGCTAGTACGCAATAGTAATTCCGTATACGTATGCTGTACCAATTCGAAAATATATTCCGTACTATCCGAACTTGGTCTACGGTGATTGAATTGTACCGTTCCTGCATATTTAGACATGTTTTTCAAATGGGTCGCAAATATACAACGCTTCGAAAAAAAATCATTAAATATCAAACGATTGAGTAAATCCGATCTTGATATCAATACTCTCGATTGGATTATACCTACTACGTTTTCGTAAGCGCCTTAGTAACTACGAAGAAGCCATTGAATACGACTGTGCTATAAAATTGTTCCTGTGATATTCTGTAGTAAAAGTACTCAAATTATTTACTGTGTCAGTTTGTAATCTAACGTTACTCATATAGTTACTTTTATAAAATAATTTTAAAATATTACACAGCTAGTAGTACACTTTAAATCGAAAAATGTTCAAAATCTAACGGATTTGACATTAAGTTAATCGTTTTAAAAATGGACTTTCAGTGTTTGTGGTCTTTTAGTTGTATTGTGCTTATTGAAATCAGGTGGTAGTTGTTCGTACGTTTCAATCTTCGCACTATTGCAATACTTCACATTGTGTTATGAAACGCTCGGTACTTTTTCAAACGTATGGAGAGATAAAACGGTTAGCCAAAAGTGATTTTGGATGTGTATTTTTATTCTTTTGGATGTGACATTCTGTCGACAGTGATTTTATTAGAGAAAACTAAACTAAACATCTCATAAAGGAAGGAACTAGGAAATGTGTCGGTTATGTTTTTTATTATGGAACCATCCCAGAATTAGCCTGAAGCGAATTCGGAAAACTATGTAAATCCAATATAAAGATGGCCGGAGCTGGGGATTGAACCTGTGTTCTTCGGAACGCGAGTCAAACTATTTTTACGTGTTTTCAGTACGCGTGAGGCAGATTGCGTATACACTTAGAGTCACGTCCACTTGCAATGGAACTGTTCGATTCCGACCCACTTGTTTATAGGAAGAAGTCATTCAACTTGTATTACCAACGCTATAGCGTTGCAAAACTAATTTTAAAATAAATAAATAAGTATATATATATATATATGGCGAGTCATGGATGTGTTCTAAGGCAAGCTGTGGGTTGCCTGTGGAATCATTGGACTGACAGGGCAGGTACCTCTCCTACCAGTGGGATGTAAGAGGCGAGCTATGAATTCTCCCATGACACGATGTCAATAGTTGTAATATACTCTTATTGGTAGAATATTGCAGACATGTATGCTACTTACTCATGGTGTATAGTCGGATATAATATTTTTTTCTTGAAAGACGACCACGCTTTGCTAATGCAGAGCACAGTATAATAAAGCCATTTAGAGCACACCCGAGTAGGTGTGCTTGCTGCCAAAGTGGCCGTGTCAATGTTTCAGGCGCGTGAATGAAGCCAGTATTAACCTCATATAAATCAAGGCTAATTTTACCTTTGCTCTAGCAATAAGAGTATTACACGTATTGACGTTGTCTTTGTGCTTTATCAAAGACACAGTCATTCTTACTTTCGCTGTGTTCTGCAAAATCAAATGCAACAAACGGTTACATTATCAACGTGATACAAGAAAAAAGTTTTATAAAATTTGTAGCAATCAGTTTTTTAAACTTGACTTCGGCAAACGCAGCGAAAATAAGAACGACTCTATCTGTTATAAAACTCGAAGATAATGTCGATATGTGTAATACTCTTATTACTATAGCTATAGTAAGATTAGCCGTGACTTACATTGTGGTTAATGCGGGTTGCATACATGAGCCTGAAACACTGATACAGCCTCTTAAAACTAATTTCTCTTTCACAAATATAAAAAAATAACACACATGACAGTGGTCTGCTGCCCAGTTAGAGTATTACAAGCGTGAGTATTGCAGCGTGACTCTAGTTACAATGTGAAGCCAAGTTCACTTGAGCTCCTTTCTTGCACATGAAAGTGAGCATCAAAGATGTGCAAAGAACAAAAGTCAGCGTTATTGCTAGTAACCTACCAACTTAATAATTTTTTTCACACCGCTAACTTTCTTGGATAAGATGGGGTTGTACACCATTAAAATGTCTAATGCATTTTTTAAAACTGCATTTGAGGTATTGAGGTTAATTTTTTTATGTTTATTGTGTCTGCACCAAAATAAACTATAAAATTGTAACAATGGAAATATTGTTGGTAGTAGATAATATCCTGGTTTATGTGATCTGATACACAATGCGGCAATATTCTTTCAACCGCTCTTTTTATATATTTAAACACTATTTATTTCAAAATACTTCGTCTATACAAGCTATTTTGCTTAAAAACTTGTGCGTGTATGAAAATGGTTTAAGTTCGGCATGTGCAGGAAAGATAACGAAAAATAGACAAATTCCTATCCCGCACTAGCTAGTGTACAAATCCTTGTATGTTCGGTGGCCGTTCACAGTACACTAGTTTGCTACACGACGAGGTGGACAAGACGGCGTTCACTTTATCGTACAATAAACATGTCTGAGTGTACTGGGCTTTATATCAGACATTGTCTATATAGTCTGCGACGACATAAAATTTTATAGAACAAAGACGTATATCAATCTTGTAAACAAAGAACTCCTTGCAAGTCATTTGTTTTCGGGAAATACCCGAAGCCGTTTTTAATTGTCTGGCAACATAAAAAAAAACGGTTTAAATTTTCTTATAAAACCATCAAAATGAAAAAAGTTGAAAACAGATTCGCTAAATGTTGAAGAGTATATGCACGCAATATTCTGTTGTACATTTCACACGTTACGTGTTGTATGTCATATTTTCTTTGTATGCAAAACATTTTTGAATCACCGTAGTTTTAAGAGAGTACAGATAAATATTCGACGATTTCTAAATCGATTTTCATCGGGGTAGGTGGACCACCTGGTGCAACATTAGGCTTGCCATCTGCACGGCACGGCCAGAATGGTTCAGCAGTTGTAAACGCCTTGCTTTGAAAACTCTAGTAAAAACATTGGTTGTAGCAGATATTACGTGCTGCGCGAACTTAAAAGTGCGACACCAAATGTTTTTGTATTGAATATCAAAGCGGCACTGGTGTGTACACACAGCAATTTCTACCTCCCACCCCATCAATCACTCAAAAAACTGCCAGAATAATATACTTGCCAAGACTTTGTACGCGGACATACCGGCTATTTTTATTTTTATGCTGAGATCCTTTGTATCTCGGGCTCGGTTTAACAGTAGAACACTGTGCTTTTAAGAAGCTGCAGTAGTTAAATTATGGCTTCTCTCTCTAGTCAACAGAAATAGTTAACCGTGAACAACTAGCTCAGAGCTTCCCGGAATTTTTTACACGACTGGGTAAATTAAATTAATCTTCTCCAATTTTGTGTATTATTTCACTCCCATCAATGAATTCGTTGTTTTTTAAGTTTCGTGGCTATTAATTCATTCAATTGAAATTTAGACAGTTTTTTTGTTGCAGTTTTCGGATAATTAAAACTAAACCATGCATTTGGACTTGATATTAATGTCGAATTTTTAAAATAAGAAATGCACAGTGATAGTTATTACAGATAATTTTACTATGTGTTGGCAGTGAAAAATAATTATTTAGTGTTCATTAATTGCGTAAATCAAAGATAAGCACAACATAAAAATCTTTGCTCTTTTTAAAGTTGATTGTATATAAAAGTTTTTGATATTAAAGTCTCTATTACTTTATATTTGTACGGGAGGTTTTTTTTGTAGACATATCGTAACATACGACTTAATGTTTTATTC
Organism: Medauroidea extradentata; assembly: GCA_003012365.1. Classification (NCBI taxonomy): domain Eukaryota; kingdom Metazoa; phylum Arthropoda; class Insecta; order Phasmatodea; family Phasmatidae; genus Medauroidea; species Medauroidea extradentata. The sequence goes on from PNEQ01105944.1 coordinate 17,477, forward strand.
AAATATATATATTTTTTAAATATGGGCAGGTCAAAGTGAAAAATGCCGTGCTACAGGATCATACACGTAACGAAAATCAACCATACTGAAATATAATTAATTGCATTAAGGTAAGACGTAAGTGACTAATTAATTAAAATTGTATGTAACTACGCATAAAACTGTTTTTCAAATGAATTGATGAAATCAGTAAAATCCGCAACACCGAAACATCTTAGCACGGATGTTAATTTTAAAAAATAATTGGTTAATTTACCGTGTCAATCTATAGGGGTACTAAAAAAGTTAGTACAGTAAAATGGGGGTTCCTATTCATTAACGGTTGTGTTCATATATATATATATATATATATATATATATATATATATATATATATATATATGCTAGCTGCCCCGACAAACGTTGATTTTTCACATAAATAAATTAAAAAATTTACTGAACAATTGCACTTAGGAGTATAAAAAATAAAAACCTATTCGCAGACCTACCGAATGTATATACAAAATTTAATTGAAATCGGTTAAGCCGTTTCGGAGGAGCATGGAAACAAACACTGTGACACGAGAATTATATATAGGAAACACGTTTGTATTGTTTCAATACTTGACAGTAATAGATCTATTTACAAGTTGAGTTATGATAAGTGTCTCATAATGTGAATTGGTTAGAAACTTCCGTTAGTATTCGGAAAGTTTTCTTGCTGTGCTAGAGGCTTTATTTTAGGGTTGTATTTTGGAGCACAGGGAGACTGGAGGCTATAGAACATAACAAGCAACTTTGAACTTGTCGCCTGCTTTGGTTCTCATAAAACATGCCACGCAGTTGGAGACCCGGCTCGAACCATCAGCAGGTCGGCCTCCTACCGTACCTCGGCACGTCACACTAATCCCCGTGCGCGCCGCGGTTAATGATGATATATTCATGACACCCTCGCGCCACGCTAGATGGCCCATTTGTACGCTGTTTCTGAAGTCGGCAGAAAGGCTCCGAGCACACGTCAAGTATGAATATGAGCTCGGCGGATACCCTGCCGCTGAAAATTCATATGCATACTAAAGTATAATTGGGCGCAGTTCCTGAGAAAGGAAATAACCCGTAAAGTAATTTATTTCCATATTATATTACCACGTAGAAGGAGAAGAACCAAAATATATCCTGGGAACCAGACTTTGGCATTTAAAAATAATATTTGAATACAATTGAATCAGGAATTTGCAAAATTTTTCCAAGTCCAAGCGAGCAAATTGTTGGGAAACAGCAAAAACCTATCATTGTGGATCTGGGAATGAAACAGGTTTTCAATAATGAACAACTTGATAGTATATAGTATGTGGAATAATATGAATTATAATATACGTACATACGCTTTTTTTTATATAAATTAATAAAGTCAGTGGACTTGGTGCCTTTTGCAAATGAAATAACGTTAATTCTAACAATGACATATAAAATATAACATCTTGAGTAGATATTAGTGCAATGTTGGTATATTCCAGTGAAAAACTAATAAAATGATACATGAAAACATATTGATCTTTGAAAGAACTGTGCAATGGGAGTGCATGACCAAGAAACTGAATCCAGTCATGGAAACATATTTTGCAAACACACCACCACCTGACACTTTATACACATAAAGCAATGTTATGTGTTACACTATCAGAGAAAGCATAATGTCCTTGGTGTAGATTATTGTAACCTTGGTATAAGCTAGTGAAAAAACTATTGAACACATGGAATCAGATTCTTCAAACCAAAGACAATAATGTAAGTCATTAACAAAATAATGCACTGTTGGCACATTCATGGACATGTCTAGTCTGTGGCAGGCCAATGTAGTATATTGTCGTAGAATGTCTTTAGATACGTACGATAAACTTTCATCTCGACTATATTAGTTCCAGTAAACTGTGGGTTATTTCCCATCGGCTAAACTCCATCCAACTGGTAATTATTACAGACATGGGATATTAGCATATTCTACACGACACAAACTGTAATTCAAAAAACTGTTACAGCAGGTCCTCAGTTTACTTGATACCTATTCGAGGGCCCTGATACAACAAGAAATTAGCAATTCAATGCAATCTCAACCATGTAGTATCACTGTACGAGCAATCAGCCGATGTCTGCTTGAGTTCACAGACATTCTTGGAGGCTAGCAGTGAACAGGACATTTTTTCTGCCACTAGTAATTATTTCCGAAACCCTTAGACGCATTCGAAGTTAAAGTTTAATCATTTTTATGCATTCCTTGAGCAATGATATTTGCGTCATATACTGAGTCTGGAATAAGCGAACACCCGTAATTATGCCACACTCCAAGAAATATAGTATTAAAGGAAAATTAGATTTGAACTGGAATTTCATAATGCGTTGTCTGCCTCACAACGGATACCTTACCTGTGATTAATGAGACTGAAGGTATTTCGTTTTACACAGAAAATTTTGATTTATGGAAAATCATTCACAATATATTGTATGAATAATATTTGTCTAAAAAGCACTTAAATTAATATTTTGTTTTCATTTACGCGGTAAAGTGTAGAGTTAATATACAATTATTTTTATTTATAAGAACGAAAATATCCAACAAAATTATATTTACAAGGTTTTTATGATTAATGTGCAATGAATTAAAAGGCACTTTGCTTCCGTTTCAAAGAAAGTGTAGGCTTACAATTGTTAAAGTGGATGCGACGTTTTCCTGTCACGTTACAGCATAATTAGTTTGCGGATGCCCCTCACAGTAAATATGTTTTGTATTATTTTTTTTTCTATTTAGCAAGATAAAGAAACACTGTGTTTCATTTTGGCTGTGGAAGAAGCAATTTGTATCTGGGTACTGAGCGCATATTAAAGAAGTGGATTTAATCTTTCATTTCATTTGTCATGAAACGTTCTTCCAATTAACACTCGCCTTCCTCTAAGCCTGTGACAAATTAAAACGTGGGAAGCCTACTGTTGGGAAAGACCATGAATTTAACAGTAAAAGGCAAGCAGTCAAAAGTACAAGCTTTTGAGAATTTTCTTCATCCATCCAGCTATAGACATCACTTTTATATGTGGCTTACTTCCCAAAATATCTCCTCGCCATTGTATTTGTGACTAAGTTGTAGAATATATATGTATGTATGCATATATATGTACGTATGCATGTATATATGTATGTCTGCATGTATATGTATGTATGCATATGTATATCGCCACTTAGGAAAAATAACGTTCAATTCTTCACTTCAGGATCGGAAAATTATGTTAAGGTTATAATTTAAAGTTCATTTACTAATATAGAAGTTGTTATTTTTTACCTGCGACTGTTTGGGAATAATTTTTCGTTCTATTGAAAATATAATAAGGTTTGCTTTCATTCAACGTTCATTCTAATGTTCAATATAAAACTACATTTGATACGCAACTTTTTTAACTTATCTTTTGTTCAGCATATTTTTTCGTTAATGATATTCATATCAGTGGGCTCAAATTAAAGAAGTAGGCGAAATGTATTATTGTAGTTTCACAATTGTAGTATTAGTGAATTAATTGTCTCAATGTATAGATACAATACCAGGTGGCACAATATCAGCAAGTTGAAGTCGCATTAAGAAAGGCATGGGTTCGCTTCCTGGCTACAGCCGTCCTTATTTAGGTTTTTCTAGGTTTCCTAGAATAGGTGCATGCGAATGCTGGGATTGTTCCTTAACATAGTCCATGGCCGATTCCCCGCCCAGTTATTGTCATTGTGTCAAGTTGTATTTAACCTCCGTCTCTAATGGCCTAGCTATCAACAAAAGGTAAAGTCCGGCCAGATTGAATTAATACATTGACAAGGGAAATAATATACCTGTAATAATAATTTTTTCTTTCGTATTATGGTGAGGCAAAGTTTGATATTATTGCACAAACATAACGTAATTGCTCTTGTGCCTCTAACGCGGGCGTAAGTAAACACAATTCGAAAAGCCACAGACCAGATAACAGGCATTCTCTGATAAGGAGAGGTTGTGCGATCTGTGAGTTAGCATTAGCTTCAATTAAAAACGAATCTAAGTGGCTTAAGAAAATACTTGTCTTGAAGCGAATACCGCAATCTGAAATGCATGTGGTAGACGCGTCGTACTAAAATTTTAAGCATGATCGCTTTCAGTTATTCAGCATTATGCTAGTTGTGTAATTCTGGTTGTAAGGTACCTCGCACGGACAGAATACAAACGTTAAAATAAACAAGAATATTAATCTGGCATAAAAAGATCATTCCACACTGAACAAAAATTACGGGTATAATTTCACCTAGTACAAAACTGTCCAGACTAGAATTACTTTAAACAGTAGTGTTTTCTGTAAAACAACCTGGCCTCAGCTTGAGTAGTGCAATACATAGTTAATAAGATGGCTAATTTCGTGTATAGATAATTCTAAACAAATACACCTACGTCAACGACAAAAAGTAGAAAACAAACACGCTTGCATTTGTGTGTAGGTACGAGTTTTAACACACGCTGTCAATCGGCATGTGTTACAGGATTGCATGGTAAGATAGAGCTCATTGTTACTGTACTTGTTAACGTAGTTGTCTAATTGTATGTTTGACGTCGCTCTAAGTGCATGGCTACGTCACAGGTCTTGTTTTGTGAGTGTTCGCATTACGTAATGTCTGACCCTGCTTCTGATTAATTTTACGGGAACAAGTATTTTTAAGTTGCAAGGAAACATCTTATTCAACAAATAAATAACTGAGTAAAAATTTTTTATATACTGCTAAAAGTAATAATACTAAAAATTATAGAAGTTTTTGTCTGATATGGTTGTACGCGAAAATTTCAAAGTGTCTGCATAGATAAGTAATGTTGATGCACTTTGCATCGACAAGTGTAACATTCTACTAAGAAAATTATTCGTGATTATATTATCAGATGTTAACTAAAAACACTGACACAATTAGTATAGAAACTATTGTGGTGTAATGTTAACCTTGCTTATGAAAAGTGCATCCAGTTTACAATAACAAATATTCTGTGTGATTTCACTGAATGATTCGCATTTTAATTTAACACTAACATTTCGCAATCGTTAATCTTCGAACATTGAAACTACTTTCTTCCCTTGAGTAAAGTTAACGCAATTTTCCAATTTAACATGACTTATACACTCATATTCTGTGCAAATTCTGACCTTAGTACAGAAATAAATTAAAGCTGCATTTTTATAAAATAAAATCATTCATAAATTTGACTGACTGAAACTGTAGGAAACTAATTAGAAATAACGTACCATTCTGAAGATGGTTAACAATACGATTTCATACAGTTAACACAAAGACTATAGAAACATCATTTTATTTAACCACTCACATGAAATACATTTGCTTACAGTGTTGTCATACTTATACTAAATGCAAATAAACCCGAACAAGTTTTTCTTTCAAACCGCGTTTTTACCAAGTATTGTTATTCGAATAAAAGAATAACAAAATTAGTACGTGGTTTTGTTTTGAATTTGTTTGTTGTAGGATAACGTTTCAAACTAAGTACGTAAGTATGTTTATCACTTATGATAGCATAGCCAAAACAAAAATTTCGCAATTAAATAGGCTGTGCTTAAATATTAATCTTTCTAAATACTAAATTTCCCTTTATTGCTATTTTCCATGGAAACTAATGAAGCTGCAAAATAATGACGAGAGGACCTTTTAATCTCGTCTGATATTACGAACCCATTTGCATGCTTTTTATGTACTTTTATCACCTGGTTTTCAGTTATTAACCCGAATAGAATTTAAACAACGCATTTTCTCATCGAGTATAAGTTTATTCGTTCGGTTTATGATTACAATTCATGGTACTTGTTTTTATGGCAATTTATAAACTTTTCTCGGCAAAGCAAATATAAGTCCAGTGGTTACTGTTTACTTAGCACTGTTGTTATTAAAACAGTTATGTATCATACACTTTCAAATAAATATTATTTTTATTTATAAGTTCTCCTAATCCCACTATTTTTTTTTAATTTCTCCGCAAAATCTCAGGGAAGCAAATATGAAACACAGATATAAATGAGCAATGTTTTATTTCATACAAATTGGAGTTGATTTAAATATTGTTCTCGTAGTGATATTTTTGTAATATCTAAACTTACTAATGATAACATTTTTATTTTCATGCTACGTGTGTTGAACCAAACACAGTAGACTGGTGTTAACAAATCTGTCCTTCATTTGAGGTACTACCCCATAGTTCATATGTCAGTGGACATGTACTGAAGGAAGCATTTACATTTCACACAGAAAATCGCTTACAATTCTTGTTCTGTCGGAGAGCATAGTGATCTCAGCACAGTACGTCGATTTCTGATGTCGATGACACCTGTTTCCGTTAAACTATAAGACGTCATTCGCAATTCCAGTTCTCCACTTAGTCAAATGATACCCTGTTTTGCTCAGTTACACGAATGACAACACACGCACCGCGGTACGTCACTAGGGTTTATAGGGAGACCGTACTACAGTGAAACAGGTCTGCGTACACGCCACCCATCCATTTTCGCCATATTTTAAATTATTATTACTGTTTCGTAATACAAGTAAACCCATCCTTCAAATCCAACTAACAGCATTTTTTGGTACTGTTAACTAACCTTAACTAACTGGAACTATTCTAACGTGAGCTGTCACAAGGGAAGGGTCAAGTAAGTGGATAGACGTGCCCAGAACTTTTTTACCTATAATACGATACTTGATTTAGGCGCAAACAGACACACGCTGTCTTATAAATTCACACAAAGTGTGCCACGTCTTAGTACGCTTTCTAGTAGACACCTACATAACGACACAGAATACTATATTTGATTATATAGTCGCATGTGAAACAGAACAATAATCACAAATACCCACTCTTATAAATAAAAAAAACATACAATAATAACAACATTACACATATACGAGCAAAAAAAAATTGAAAAACTCTTTGAAAGACTAATCACTATGTGATTTACACAGATACTGAATATAAATACTGCCAACTAGTGCAATGTTATACGATTAATTACCTAGGGCTATTTTGTTGCGAACAGATCGCCGCAACGTATTAAAAG
>PNEQ01105944.1:24665-67029 GCA_003012365.1 Medauroidea extradentata
TATATATATATATATATATATATATATATATATATATATATATATATATATATATATAGTACACGAAGCAGCAATATGTAATTTCCCCTGTAAATTAATATTGTTTTTTTTGTGATGCAAATAAAAATGTTCTATTTCCTATACGGTTTTTTGAAAATATTTTCAGCGAAACTCCAGAGTTGTTGCGTACGACACATTGAAATTCCATGGACGAGTATAACACGTAACTTACTTACCGTAACACATTTATTTGGTTTGTTAACATAGTCAAACAGTTTTGGTTATTTGTTATAGCATTTTAACAGTTCTGCTCATAATACTTAAATTAATAACAATTCTTAACTAAAGAATAAATAACTGCTTGTTAATATTTGATAACTTGTTCTATAAGTCATGTGAATATTTTGTAGATTACTAATACTCAAAATGCTACTAATGGTTAATCGTTGTACAATAATATAATACAGTTTCTCATTTGTACCTCAAAGGTTATTTTTTATGTGCAGCACATTGTGTGCAAATATCGCTCAAAACAACATATACTGTGATGCTATATGCTAAACAAATTTTGGTGCTGTTTCTAGCTACTTTTAGTTCTATTTTATTAACAAGTTGCATTGCTAAACTTACATCCTGTGTCATATTACATGCTACGTAATATTTTTAATTTTATATCAATATGAAAAGTATGAGAAGCATTTATTTACTTTCTAAAATTTATTTAAATTACTGTATATCAAAGATTACATTTCTTTGAAATTGTATATAGGTTTCGTACAATTTTATTTAATGGTTAACTTAATTGTATCATAAACTATGCAAGTAAATGTAAAATTACTGACGAAATTTATAAATGTTAGTCTAGTGCAAAAGATGCGTTATTATATTTTGTGCTTGTATTGCAGTTCTAGGGCCGGTTTCACCAACCTCTGTTAAGCATTTAATATTTGTTAAAGAGAATTAATAGACGATTTAACGTATAAAATAGCCTGTTAAGCATCTTTAACAAACGTTAAATGTTTTACAGGGGTTGGTGAAACCGGGCCTAAATGTATTACTTTAGACAGACATTAAGTGGATCGCAGTTGTCAAAATGAATGCAAGAAAATAAAAACTAACGTATCTTGTGATATCCAGGCATGTGTGTATTTACAGAGGTTTTGGGAGAGTGTAATACTAGACGTACGTGGCTGGCTTTCCGCAGCTCCCCTATCGCGATGTGTTGGAGTTGTTATGCGGGTTGCGTAGCTGTGGACGTAAAGCTCTGAGGGTGGCCTACACCCCGGGCGAAACTGACCAGCTAACTTCATTAGCCCTCTCCATTCGCGCCCTGAAGGTGAAATAATTCTGCACACCAGTGGCTGCTAATTTGTCGCAGGGAAGTGAAATACGACTCACGGCTTCCACAGATCATCTCGAGAGTTCATACTAACATTACCTCTTATATTTTCGTTACAAATATAAACATAGTTTTGCAGTATCATATTGCTCAATACCTAAATAACCTTTATTTATTGGGTTCGTCGTAATAGTAGGATTGCGAATAGGTTTTTACAAAGTTTAGCGATTTTCTTTGCTTTCCAGAATAAGTATGTATAATTATAACTTGTTTTAGTTGCGGACGTTGAAATGTCGTGATTCTTATTCTTTTAAATGTACACCCTGAGATGTATATGTCGCACCTCTAAACGTTTTGATAAACTTGAGAAACCAACGTCATTCATAAAGACAATGTGTTTGAAAAAATTATAGCATGTGACATATTTGTAAGATTACTGCAATACAGTCTAAGGAATGTTGTCATTATTTTTATATGTATATTATATGTGATATTAAGTTTTTTATTTCAATACGTAAAATTTGAAATTAATTATTCAGAAATTGTAATTTTTTTAAGTTATTCTTGTCTTCAATGTTCATGACTGTTAAATTATAAGACGGTGTCTTCAATAACATGAAATATTTTCGTGAATTGAGGAAACGCTTGTCTGAGAATTAAGAGGTAACCAATATGATTCAAATTTAAATAGCGTAAATAACCTGCGTTGCTAAATGTGTGTTCTAGTTACGCAGAATTCTGACTCGTTAGATGCCTAAGATCCTGGAATTGGTTTTCAGCGTGGGCTGTAGAAGCCAACCTTAAGGTCACTGTCTAAGGAGCGTGCTGGTACTTAGTTTAAATTGAAAAAAATTTGCCAATTTTATTTTAGTTTTTAAATATAAGATATAACGACAGAAGTCACGCCTCACAAAAAGTAATGAGCGAATTTTATTCACCGAAGATTCCTTGTTATCTCAACATTCCTTAAAAAATGAAATATTTGAAGCTTCTTTTTAAAAATGTTTTTTTAATATTCGTGAAGTAAGTTTTAAATCATTGTTTCAATAATACAATTCTTTCTTACAAAATTTGGAAGGCAAAGTGCTGCTATAAGCTAAGCAGCATTAAGTCATGGATGACATATCTTGGAGCTCATCATGATAAATCGAGAAGCCTGGAATGTCACGTTCTCTTATTAAATGCTAACTCATACCATTTGCATAACATGAGCCGGTTGAGCTGCCATTACAGAATGCATTATGTTTTTTTAATTCTGCGTAAAAAAAGTCATCCACAGTATAGTTAACACTTTCAAGGTCTTTAAAACTGGAATTGATTATTGTTGTTACAGCTTCAAACAATAACCTATGAGAACAACGTAATCTTTACACCGAGTTTGTTGGTTACACTGAAATTTTAAGGTGACAGCCTGAGTGAACTTAACTGCGTGTTCAACGCCAAGAATAGCGGAAGTGATAAGGACAACACAGTACACGCATCACGTCGCCATCTAGCCTTTAGGCACAAATTTCTGAACTGGTGTTTTGTCTTCTAGCTAACAACTCGGTTATATTAGTCTTTCAGTAGTGACCCCATCACATTATGGCGTTATATTTAAGATAAAGGTGCATTATACACGGATATACATTAAATAAATATACTGCATGAAAGAAAACCCGTGGCAGTTTTAAGAGCTTCCGTACAGCGTTGACGCTTTATCACAGACACCCTAAAAACAAAAACGCAATTTGTGACAAGTCTGCATGAAGAAACTGTTTTAGCATTCACGAAAAAAATAGGGGAGACCAATAATGATTTGAAAAATTCTGCAAAACGAAGTCAGTATGGACAGACAGGGAATCAAAACCGGATAATTTTGAATGCGAGTCCATTTTTATGTTTTCAGAAAAATATTGCAAGGTCTGTAAAATTCGACACCAGCATATATAGAGCAGAGTCACTGTTACTATTCAAGTCTGGTAACGTACGTATGAATTTACCTGTTTCCTACAAACATAACAGAAACACTACGACTGAAGTATAGGAAACAATTTTACCATAACTACACTGTTAATACATATGTACAACGATGAACTAAGCTTAAAAATTATTAAATTTTTAATGGTTTAATGAGATTCCCTTCCTTTCAGAATTAAAAACAATATGAAAATGATAATTTAAGCGGAAATCACAACCTTAGCGCTCAGTGTTTTCGTAGTAGTGTTTACAACTTTCGAGCTATAAGAGATTTTCCAACGTTCTTATTAAAGACAAACCAATGGTTATATTTTTAGGTTCTAAAAACACGTTGATATTTTTCCAGATACTCTTTTACGTATTTCATGTTTTTAAATCCTACGGGAAAAGAAAGTAAGACATTCACAGTAAAGTAATCACGTTTAAAGTGCTTGAAAAAGTCATTTACAACTAAATACTCAGATTAGACAAATTCATTTACATAAGATCTAACAATTAAACTAAAGTAGTAATATTTTACGATAGCTATGCAAATAGCCTCTTTGTAATTTTATAACGTTTATTAGCCGTTATAAGTCATTATGAGATGCCCAAAAATATGCACATATCTTACAGGCGCACCGTTTTCTTAAAACGTAGAAGCTCAGATACAAACGAGTTTCTTATATTAGTTAAGGATATTGGAAGAGTCGTTTAACAGTTTGACGACGGTAACAACGAGCGTAACACGCTATAACTACATTTGGGCGTCATTAAGGCGTCTTTAAGCGCCTTGTCATGTCTTGCCTGGAGATTCAGAACAAAGTGAGAATGATAATTTTAGAAAGCTCTGTTGTCAGTGAACTTGTGCCTTTTCGATGCACGAAATAGTTAAACTAGGCCTTCCGAGCTATTAAGTAATATCAAAAACTCTGTAAACAAATACTGTACAGTTTACGCTGCTGTAGTTATCCACATCATGCCAACAGTTTACAACTCATTAAATTTTATAAATTTCAGTTTTTACCCTGCCAAACAGCATGTATAGTTCCTGTTTATTGACGAATAACTTTATTTTCGCTGCTGCAACTTAAAAAAATAAACAAATGATTTATAAACAAAAACTGGTGTGCGCGAAATATAAGTATGTACAATAGAAATTTTATGTAATCAGAAAAGTAACCTCATTAATAAATTTATTAGTTCAATTGCATACCGCCAAGAAATTTTTTGCACACTTCTCTTTGTTATTAGCATTGCTATTATATCTTTAACTACGAGTGTTAGGGGGGGGGGCAACTGCTGTAAAAGTCATTCTCAGGTCACAGGATTTATATAAAGAACTTTGTTTGCAACGTATGCGTCCCTACTCCATTCGTGCGAGTTCAATGAAGCTTTGGTGAGTTGTTGTGCATGCGCCCGCGAAGGTTTCTGATGCAAAATCTCTATCTAGGGGAAAAACGTATCCAAATGGAGGGGGAGGGGGCGCAAAACATACAGTGGGGTAGAACGGGGTACCCAAAAAATTAGGGACAAAAACTTTTGTTCTCTAAATATTTCTAAAAGGGGCATTCTTTCTTTTTACAAATTTGCACAATTAAGAATTTTCAAAAAAAAAAAAATCTCTAGTATTTAAAAAAATAAATAATGCACAAAACTTTTTATTAAAATAATATTAGCAATACTTATTTGAAATTTGAAACGCAGAAATGTTCTTTTAATTTTTTTGGTAAAATTTAGTTGTTTTTAAAATATATAGGTAACAGGAGTAGATATTTTTATGAAATACTTAAGCCTTTTGGTTTATTTTTGTGACAGACGAAAATAAATAAATATTGTGTATGTAATAAACTTCAATAAACATATTTAAAACACGAACACATTCTTTAAGATTTAATCAACGCATCGCGAGTTCTCGTACTAAACACATTATTCCATGAAATTCAAAACCACGCGAAACGTTTCCTTAATGCACAGGTACTGTCCAAGAATAATATATAACAATTCTGTGACGACGATTTCAGAATAATGATAGCCGTTTAACGTTAACCTAATACGTAATCTGTTTGGAGAAATCGTAGCTTTTTTTTTTTTGGTTAGATGGGGGGTTGACCATTCGTAACATACCTATTCTGAATTCGCCAATAAAATGAAATACAGGTGTTAAGCTGTACAGCTGAAGAGACTACGAGAGATTGTACAGTTAATATCCATTAATTGGTCTCTGATGTTGGCTCAGATTAGTCAAAACCTTTTACAAGAGATGTAAACATTGAAACCAAAGAAAAATTTTACAATATTTATGCAAATAACCACTATGCTACTGCTTAGCGTTTGCCATTTTAAACATTTAGAACCACGTAATTTGTTATTAATATGCTTTAATATTTTAAGAGCTTGCCTTTGTAAATTTTATAAAGTGGAGATTTTTACAATAATATTTAAACGTTGACAAATAAACAAAAATATTGTTTTCACCATCTCGTGTAGTGACTAGTTTTCAATTAATTGAGGGTTTAGTGAAATTAAATTATTGCTACGCGTTTGAAATTTTAATAGAGTTAATACAATATTCTGTAAACATGGGTAGCTAATGATTCTGAATGCAGTTAAAATTGGCGGTGCTAGTTTTTTTTATTCTGTTTCCTGGGTAAGGATTATTACTTCGTTTGTAGTAATTTACACAGCTTACTAATGTCTATACATTTTTAAGACAAACTGTTCAATGTCACCGTTAATTTACATTTTAAAAGACATGAAATGTACACAATTATTAGTTTAATACTCCTATTATGTTGCGTCGCTATAGCAGCTTACGTAGTAATAGGTACGAACGACCCTTAGGCACTGACCTAAAATATTATTTAATTAATTAAACAGTTTTTTAATGCATTTGATTATTTAGTTTACAAAGGTTTATCGTAGCTTATGTATGTAAGGACTATACTATAACTTTTAAAACGCACGTGCGTTTTACTTGGGATGTAAAGGCCTACAAAAATAATGATATACACGTCAATTTCAAAATTGCAAAGGAAATTTACCACTTACAGCTGCATGCCATGCACTTGGCGTGTTCTTACTTCCGATTTCATGGACAGAAAATTTACTTTAACTCGTCATTGGATAGCACACATTCGCAGATAAATATCATGTTAATTTTCAATAAAATTTTAGATTTGCGTACCTAATTAATAAGTGATTATACAAACGCATTAAAGAAATAAAAATTTTACTACAGTTTTAAGTTTTACCACCTAGCTAGTTTAACTTAATTTTAAGTAAAACTGACATTATTTATTTATCTTGTACCAAACCATTAGGTTAGCCTTGCTTTACTTTACATAGCAATACTCTTCAGTTTCATTTGTGAATATCGAGGTCAGTGTCGGGCGTGGTAAAGTTACATCAAGAGTATCCAAATAAAATCTTGAACATTTACATTTACTAAGAAATGAACTTTGTTAACATGGATTTGTGAGTCATAACACCAAAGACATCGCCAAGTTCAGTTTTAAAAGAAGTAAAATTTACGATTGTCTATATAGGCTTACTAATAACTTCTATGTTCATACAGTGCAATTTTTGTTAGTTTCAATGTTATTTTTTTGCGTCTATCTGTCGTTCATTTTTCTGTGTAATTTTACATTGGTGATGGCAACATACCTGGTTGTATCTCACGCAGATTTTATCACTGAACGTATAAACTAGCGCCCAACAATGCATTGCTGCTGTGAATTCTTTGGTATCATGGTAGGCCTATGACATATTATAAAATACCAACAATGAGTCACACAAGCTGTTGACCTCGAATTCCATCTGAACAGTTTAAAAAACAATGCATTGCTGCTGTGAATTCTTTGGTATCATGGTAGGCCTATGACATATTATAAAATACCAACAATGAGTCACACAAGCTGTTGGCCTCGAATTCCTTCTGAACAGTTTAAAAAACAGTAAATATATGACATGGCACGTGTCGACATGCAAGTATCAATTTCTGATATATGTCAAATATCGACTTTGTTTTTTAACCATAGGAACTTAGCTTGCGCTAACGTCGCAGGACAGGAATTCAGAGGAAAGCGTACTAATCTCCGAAATCCGATTCCGAAATTTGATCAGTTGTAGCATTTGTTGAATAAACAGCTAGTAAAAAAGTTAAGAACTCCGCTGCCCTTACACGCAAGTGGTAATGTTGTGACACTTTAAGGGGATATTAGATACCTCCGCACTGCACCACACAGACACTCATGTAATGGGATCTATCTATGATTTTCCCTGGGAATGAAGTTGTGATATCAGCACCTTATCACATCTCCTGGCTTACACGACAGAAATAATTGTACCGTTCTCAGATTTTTTTAATCAGTGTACATTATTGCAAAATCTCTCTTGAAAACAGGATTATTAGAGACCCGAACATTTCGCGGGTTCACCGACTGTCAGCTGGACTCCACATGTCCGTGTTTTCTCTGGCTTCAGCTACTTGTTCTATGGCTGCTCCTCAAGTGACAGACTTGTACACATGCCAAGATAGCGGAGGAGTCAGTGAGTGATTTCATCCAGGTTGATCGATTGGTTCACAGTCCTCAAATAAAAGTTTCATTAACTGTGAAACAATCGCGGAAGTAATATACATGTGGTGGATTTTGAACTTTAACGTTTTCGCAAATGAACGCACTTAACCTACGGGTCTGTAATGCTTATTAATATACAGACCCCACAAGCCCGGTCTCATAGGACAAGTTGCATTCCGCGTGTGCGAAGCTAATCGTGGCCATAAATTTTATTATTTTCTGTCGTAACGGCACACTCTGCAGTCGTACGTCAACACACTGCATCACTATTACAACGTTCCATGTTTAACCCATTTATATTTCCCCTATGAGACCAGACTTATGGGACATACTGTTCTGTAAAAGTAAAAATATTAGTAAAAATTGTATAATATTTCCCCCTTTTTTTAAAATCACTTTCTTTTCACGTCTGGTGCCACCTCTAACCCAGCACCTGCAGAAGTATGTTCAGTGGTTTACTATCCACTAGATACGACGTAGGGAATTATTATAAAATTATTGCATTATCGAATGGTTTATCGTTACGCTTTATCACTAGAGCCACGAACTTTGCAGGAAGAGAATTTTTCTCCAGTTTGTTGGCGTGCGCACATGCACACCTGCCGCTGTGTTTCATGGTTATTGACAACATGTCACTGTAAGGTGACGTCTCTCATTTGACTATGCCAATCACAATAAGGTTACTGAAACACAACACATCCGTGATTTGCAGGTAGAATCCCAAGGCACGTAAGTTATAAAACATCCAATCACTCGCTATGAAGCAGAACTGCAGATTAGAGCAAACGATTTTTTACGAAAAATGTTCTGCAACAGTTTGCTTCAATGTGTTATGTGCAAATATGAATCTGTGCTTCATGGTTACTGGCAGAATGTATTATTGCACAGACGTGGGTTATTTTACTGTGTCAACTGGAACAAGGTTACTGCGACACCACACGTCTGTGATTTGCGGGTAGAACCCTAGACGCGGAGAGTTAAAAACAGCCAATCACTGACCATGAATCAGGACTGCATTTGTGCACATAAGACATTGAAACAAACTGTTACAGAATTATTTTCGCGAAAAATCCTGGGCTCTACTGCAGATGTACACGTATGGCACTGAAACAAATTGGGGCAAAAATGTTTTCGCGAAAGTTTCGTGGCATTATCACACATACATGACGAAATAAATAGAATTAAACCGATAACTATCGCAAGCCGTCGTTATTCCTCGATTGGAATAGTGCGATGTGAAGTGTTCGAAACCAGGGATCTCTGATCATGCAGCTTTTAACGGATGTGTTGGGTTACGACGATACCGGTAGAACGGAGCATAGGAAACTTTGCCGCATTGCTGATTAGTATTCTAGACGTGGAGCGCCAGTTTGTTTCAGTGCCGTCTCGAGTGAAGTTTATGCCTTTCACAAACAGAGACTTTATATGCTACAGGCTGTTCACGTTGAGGTGAGCCCCTCCAAAAATGTATTAATTTCTTATTAACACATTACATCATTACGTTAGACATTAAAATTTATGACCGATAAAATATACTGAATAATGAGGGAGTGTCAAAAAATTGGTTTTATTTTCCGTTTTTAGCCGTAACATTTATTCTAACTGTATTATAAAACTTTAAAAATTTCTCTTTGACAAAGCATACGATAAATTCTTGGTAAACTGCTTGATTTAAATAATAATGTAATATTTCGTTAATTTGTCATGCAGAATCATTGCAAGAGAATTATAGGTTAACGTTCAGAAAATTTCTCCCAATGGTTCTGCATGACAGAAGAATAAAATATTCCATTATTATTTATGTCACGCTGTTTACCATGAATATATCCTCTGCTTTGTCAAAGAGAAATTTGTGATAATACAATTTGAATAATTAATGTCTATGATCAAAAACTGAAAATACAAATGCAATTGTATAACACTCCCCTTTAACACAACAACGCTGATAAAAAGAAGCGCCAGAACGTTAATAATTGCTTGAAATAAAACTTTTGGCAGGTCCTTAAACACTGCTCACTTTACCTTAAAATCATACACTTTCTGCACAGATGACACGAGGAATGTCTTAACAAGAGTGACGTTACAAAACTGAGCAGAGTACCTACAAGACTTATTAAGACTGACACTGTACAAACTACCGGAGTGAATGGGCGAGGAAACGGGAGATTATCGATGAAACCCGCCGACCAGCGGCATCGTCCGGCATGATTCCCACGTGCGAAAACCCGGGACCGACCCCAGATCGCCAAGGGGGGAGGCGAGAGGTCTGACCCCTCAACCACCGAGGCCCCACTTGCCCTAGAGAACAGGCAAATTGAAAAACGTAATCATATGTGATACCGAAAGCGTCTCGTGGGTTACTGCGAGGTAGATTCCTGATGCACTAGCATCATACCAATGGCCATGATAGAGCCATTGACTACTTATTCTTTTATGGCCACTCAGTGACATGCGGTAACTGTATACCAGACTGCTAAAGACTGTAGTGTCAACTAGCACACAACCATGTACAGTTATCTCGACAACTGCAGCCCTAACTGGCAACAACCAACAAACCGCCACTGTGTTACTAACACAATAGATGCGTGCAGGTGGGAAAGTACTAGCCCAGCTATTGTTTGTACGGAGGATGGAGTGTAGATGTGTTACAACTGTCCTGCTCGTTCACCTTATTTGTTGCCCTTAATCTTCTATAGTATGAGAAAATATGACGTCCATTATGAACTCCAGTTTCACTTACTCCAGAAGATTCAAAACTCTACGGCCTGATTATCGTGGCGCGTGTTGCAGTTCTGCAGGGCATCATTCAGATAGTTCAGTTGTCCTTGTGAACATACTTGAAACCAGCGTAGGTACACTGTTAAACTTCTGTGTAGTGTACCGTCTGTGAAGTCTTCCACCAGTACATGTTATTTTCCTTGTATCATGTAGGATTACGTGGTGCATTTCCTTTTCGATTGCGCTTTTAATGTCATATTAATGAGTTACTATTTTAAACGCGATTCATAATCAATATATATATTCTGTTATTTATCTGAACAACTGTCATACTTTTATAGGTTGTCACAATAAAGATAGGACTTTTTAAGTTCCTACCGAAATTTACTAACCAAATATTGCTATACAGCATTGCGTCCTGAAACGTTAACTTTTAAGTTCGTGTTCAGTAGTTTGATAAAATTTATATTAACAGGTCACTGAAGCTAAAAAGTGTTGCGTATTTTAGCATGAACTAACTGGTTAAGTTAGCAATTTAAGCTACCTATACGAGGGTGATATCTATATTATATCATTTAAATAAAACAACATATTTATGTTTACAAGCTATCTTATTGTCGTGTGTAGTAGACACCTTTGAAAAATATCCTGATTATGTAATTTTCATAGCTGGAGATTTTGACATGATCCCAATTTTTTAAAATATACTACAGTGACATAATATCTATTGTAACACTTTTCAGAATACTAGAAGTACATCATGTCTTGACAATATTGTCATCAATTTGACTGCAACAAACTATCTTGTTAATGTAAATAATTTTTTCCTGTCAGATTACTTAACCATTTGTTTGAGTGCTGTTTTGAAATAATTTACTTAAACTTTTTTGATTATGATTGTTGATTACTCAAATACCTGAAGAAGAGAATTTTCAGAAATTTTCGAAATTAGCCACCTAAGGAGGTGAAAAGGGGTGAAACATGGTGAAAAGTTTTTTCAATTAATCGTCGATATATATTGAACCCAGTGGGCTATTGTCGTGTTTTTCACGTTCAAGAGACACCAGTAAAGTAGTCAGAAATGTGATTTAAGTTTTTTTTTCGAAATTCACTCTCTTAGGCGGTGAAAAGACCTTGAATATGTTTTAGATAAATCCTCGATATATATCGAACTCGTCGAAATTTACAGTAATTTTTTGCTTCAGGATGATGATTACAGAAATGATCGCAAAAAGGTAATAATATATATATATATTTTTATTTTTTTTTATTTTTTTTTTTTTTTGAAATTCGAACTCTCAGTAGCCTAGTGTGCAGTTTTCTTAAGTGCTTTTTAATAAATAATCGATTTTGATTCGACTGAACGGGCTAGCGTCGTGATTTACACTTCGGTTGGATGCTTATACAAATGCCTAAGATGTAAATTTAAAATATTTTGAAATTCCACACCCGATAGGGCGCAAAAGCATAACATTTTTTTTTTCCATCAACCCATGATATCTTTATAACCAGTAGAGGTATTATGGTTTTGTTAGCGTCGAAGCAATGCTTACGTAAGTATTATAAAATTATACGTTAGTATTTTTACTTAATAAGATAACCTGATTATTAATAATAAAACGAAGTTTGTAAACTTTCAGGGCAGACGATCCGAAAAGAAAGTACGAGCAACGAGAACTTATAAGTAACATATCGTGGTGTTGTACAACCTCTATGAGCCCAGGACATGAATATTTTATTTTTTAAATTAAGTTTTATTTTCATGGATTATTTCGACGTTCTGGTCTACATTCCGGGAAGTTACGGGTTCGAATTTCGTTAAACACTGAATGCGAACGTTCAATTCTGACACACAAAAACTACAAGGCAGATCAAATTAGTGCAATTTAAATTTAGCCGTTTAACAGGGGTAAAATGGATATTGCAGTTCAGTTTCCACTAAGGTTCCTCGACAACATCAGCTCACATATATCATCTCACTAATCTCAAGGTTGGAGCACCAAATACGTTTTCGCGAAACCTTTTCCCACAAAAACTTTCTAATGGCATTAAACTTCAAGTGAATATTTATAAAATATGTAATTGAGGGCACCGTCACCAATGGTTGTGCGCAGGGTAAACAGACGTTTTTCACTCGATTATACACTTACCTTTAGGTATCTGTAATCACCCCACAACGTAAAATTTGCATAGCTTTAAATAAGGCCCAGACGAAGTCGTTGTTAGTGGCAGGGACAAACATTAGATTGTTTTTCACGTGGACAGCTATAGCTACTTATTCTGCTGCAGATTTAGTTCAACTAGCCGCCTGGACATTCTAACACTTGATGATTGAAATATTAATCTTGTGTACAAAGAGGTTTTTCAGTTAAAGTAAATATTATCAGTTACGAATAATACTCGCGAGCAAACCGCGGGGTACTGCTAGTCTCAATATATAAAAATGAACACCGACTGACTGACAAATCAAACTGCAGCACAAACCGTTGGAGCAAGAATCTTGAAATTGTTTGTGTGGATTCCCCTCAGGTCGTAGGCGAGCACTAAGAAGGGATTTTTCGAAATTCGACCTCAAATGGGGTAAAAAGTTGTGAATGTATTTCGAAAGAAACATAGAACTCGAACACGACGATCTATCTTCACGATTTTTTTAAATAGGACATACTTAAAATGCATATTACCCAGTTTAAGGATTTTCGAAATTCAACATTTAAGAAGATGAAAGGACCATAAATGTGTTTCCGAATAACTATCGATAACTATCGAATCCTTCGGGATAGAGAGTTTGTATTCACTTCAAAATGTTGCTGACGTAAATACCCAAAAATGAGTTTTAGGATTTTTTGAAATTCGACCCGCAAGAAGTACAAAATGGGGAAAATATGTTTTTATGAATCGTCTATATCACGAAAATACAATTGACTATCGTCGTGATTTTTACTTCAATTGGTTACGTATAGAAATGTCTATGACATGACTACAAGACGCTTCGAAATTCTTCAATTAAGTGGGTGAAAATACATGAAATGTGTTTTCGTCAATTCCTCCATATCTTTCGAGGCAATCGAGATATCAAAATGTTCTTTGCTTTACATTTATGCTTTTTTAAATACCCCATATACTTAAAAGTATATTTTCCGAATTCAATTCAGTCACAAAGAGGTTTAAAAAAATATGTTTTCGATTCACAATCGATATTTATCTATTCTATTGATTTTTATATAGCCACGTGATTTTTGTTTGAGATTGAAGCTTACTCAAATACCTGAAAAGTAATTTCATGAATTTTTGGAATCCCCCAGCTAGGGAGGTGAAAACGGGTGAAAAGTAATGAAATGTTATTTATTAATCGTCGATATATCATTAACCCAACGGACTTTTGTCGTGTTTTCACGTCACAAAGACACAAGTTTAGTAGTCTAAAATGTGATAGAGGGGTATTTCGAAATTCCTTCCCTTAGGAGGTGAAAAGACCTGGAATGTGTTTTGGATATATATTCGCTATGTATCGAACCCATCGAGATATTTAGTTTATTTTTGCTTCAGATGATGATTACGTTAGTGGCCGTAAAAAGGTTTTATGATTTTTCAAAATTCTAACTCTCAGTACTGTACGGTAGTTATATGTGATTTTTATGAAAGATCGATTTTGCTTTGACAGAACAAGATATGGTCGTAATTTTTACTTCACTTGGATACTTGAAGAAATATCTAGGGTGTGAAATCAAGATTTTTCAAAATTCGACACCTAAAGACGAAAGGCATAACATTTGTTTTCTATCAGCCGATGAAACGTAGCTAACCGGTAAAGATGGTGAGGTGGTATTCGCGTCATAATAGTACTTACATAACTACCTAGATAAGTAATTAAAGGTTTTTTATATTAATTAGATAACGTAATTAAATAGAAAAATTTGTTTGAACTTTCAAGACAGACGATCCGAAAAGCAAGAGCGACCAGCAAGAACTAAATTATACAGTAGTTTTATTCCACAGATATATCGAGACGCGGTGTTGTACAACCTCTATGAGCCCAGGAAATTAATACTTTATTTTTAAAATTAGTTTTACCGAATAATTTCGATGTTATGTGGCGCAGTTGTTTGTTGCTCGGATCTATTGTTCGGGAGGTTCTGGGCTGAAATTCCTTTTAAAGGATGTGCAAACGCGCAGGTCTGACACAAAAAAAAACTGCAAGGCAGATGAAATTAGTGTACTTTGGAAGACATCGTTCAAAAGATATGAAATTGGATTATACAGTTCACTATCTACTGAAGTTCCTCAACAACATGAGCCTACATATACCAAATCACTAACCTTAAGGTTTGGTGAACCATGTAAGTTTGCATTTAAAACGTTATCCCACTAAAACTCCTTAATGCCACTTAAGTTCAAGTGAAGGTTTTGAAAAACAAATATGTTATTGAGGGCATCATCACCAATGGTTGTGCTCTAGGGAAATCAATCTTAATGCCATTTAAACTATGTATTTCATTCGACTAACCTCTTACATCAAAGAGTGTGTAATTACCCTTAAAACGTCAACTTTGCTGTGGCTATTAATAAGCACAGGCGAAGTCGCTGTTAGTGGCAGGGACAAACTTAAGACTGTTCTTCACATGGACAGTTATAGCTACTTATCCTTCTGCAGAGATAGCTCAAGTAGCAGCTTGGACATTCTAACACTTGATAAGTGAACTACATATCTGGTGTACAAAGAGGTATCTGCTCTGAGTAATACACGCGAGCAAAGCCGCGGGCGCACTGTTAGTTATGGTAAAAATGGAAAATAATTAGAATTTTTAAAATATTCTTGACTATGGGAACTCAATTGGTGGATGTTAATGGTACCCAGTCCAAAGTAAGAGAGATAAGATTTGGCGTGCCATAGGGTTCCATACTAGGACGGCTTTTATTTTTGTAATGATAAATTATGTATCTGGTTGTATTAAATGTTAACCTATTTTGAACGCTGATGGACTCTACTTTCATAAGCAACCATAAGAATAACTTATACTAAATTTAATTAACATTTCAGAACTAACTCTGTTGGAGATTAAAAAATGGTTCTGCATAAATGGTTTTTCATATGAATGATAACAAAACTAAAAGTTTAGCTTTAATGTTAAAATCTAAATACGATGATAGTTTTCTTACGTTTGAAAGAGCCAATTTTTTTGGGAATATACTTAGACTTCAAACTATCTAGGGAAGATAACATTGTTTTTATTGTTCGTAAATTGTCCATAGTGTTGTTTCTTTAAAGTATGTACTGAGATAGTTCCCAAAGAATATGCTAGGAATGTGTAATTTGCCTTTTTTTACAGCGTACTAGCTGACCTGACAGACGTTGTCCTGTCTTACAATGTTGCCATACAACGTTCATTGGTCAAATAGTAACGATTTGCTTTGAACTATAATCGATTTCTACGTTATAATTGGATGCAGCTCGATAGGTGTAAAACGCAACATTTCTATATTGTTGATTTCGATTCCATCGATTCCGTTCAACTTCATTCCGCGCTTCGCGTTGTTCGTCATTTTGACTTGCTCTTGTATATCTTTGACTCGGAGCATTGCGAGTTTTGCGACTTAAGTTTGTACGTCTAATTGCTGGCATTTTCAAAAACGAAAATTCAACTGTAAATCAAAGAAAACTATTATATTCTTCTTTATAACAGAGTATATCACGTGTTATGTTAGTAACGTTAACCTATCAAAACTTACCAAAACTTTTAATATTAGGCGTAATGGCACTGAACTAACCATGATGTACACTAAGAAATTCAGTTTTCTTTCTTTATTTTTTTATCAATAAAATAACTTCGATCGACGCATTTGTTTTAAACGATATTCAGATTTTTTACATCCTCTTTATCAATTGTCATAATGTTACATTAAAATGGTTTATATTGCCCAAAACGCTAAGGTTAAATTAGAAATAATATTATATGTATTATAAGTATTCTTAAATTTTCTAATTTTCCGTGCAATTTTTTAAATTTTTTCTTTTATAAGAACCTTCTTCTGACAATAACAAACACAAAACAAAATAGTGAAATCGGTCCAGCCGTTCACGCGTGATGGCGTGACCAAGGGAAATGGGGATTCATTTTTATATATACAGATTGGTAAATGGGCGTTTACTTTGAGGTAATTCCCCTTACATATCTGAAGTCTTATTAGTTAAAAAAATAATTTATTCGGATTTCGACAAACTCCTTATTTAGAGCCCATTGTAAGCCTCGTTTTATTGGAGTTAGAATTTTTGAAGAAGTGAATTTTCGTACTTTAGAATGTATTTAATTTGTAAAATGTAACCCACTCTTATACAACACAATAATCGCTACCATATGCCAGCTACAAGATATCGTCACTTGATAGTTGTGCCATATGATAAACATGCAAGTAATAAGAAGAATCATTTGTATATAGCCATAAATATATACAATTACTTTTCTAAAGAAACTATTTCGTTATATATTACACCGTTAAAGTTAAAATATAATAAACGGCATATTATTAACACTTTTCATGAATTGAATGATTTTTTGCATTAGGAAACAAGACTATAACTAAATAATTAATTTCAGTTATGATTGTATTTTATAATATTTTGTGTGTTTTTCTTAGTTTTATTTCTTTTATACATATGTTCGTGGATGTATAATGTAATTTTATGAGTGTATAAATAAAATACTACAGACTTCAACAATATTATTACTGTATTGTTCTTTTATTTCATATTTGACGATGTCTGTTGTAACTATTATGTTTTTTAATGACTAATATATTACAAATGACCAATCGTAATTTAACTTTTGGCTCTCCTGTATTGACTTTTTTTTCGCAGGTTTTGTGGTTCATTTACGAAATGAATTTAGCGATACAGCGAAGACTTATCTGACACTGTGACCATGAAACTTTAACGTTGGATACTATCAGGTTTGACAACTTGGATATCTGCATCCCTAGGGTTTTAGTTATCCTTGTCAACGTATTTCTGTATTTTCATTTATCGTTATTTTGTTTGATTACTCGTGTTGTTTCCCTTTTCTTGTTTCTATGTAACAACTAGTTTATTAATTCCGTGTAATACTCCACCACACGCGCACACACACAACACACACACACACACACACACACACACATATATATATATCTGACTGACCAGCCTTCAAGCTGAGAAACTACCCGCAGTGAACAGGGATAAAGTTGACTTGGTCAAGAATGACAATATTAGTTGGAATAAAAGGAGGAATTGTTATTCGGACTGACGCGACACGCTTACACTGTATTACGATCAATACTGTAATATTCCTTTTTTCAAGTAATTTCAATATAATTTTGCAAACCTTTGTGAAAGTTCAGACACTATCATTGTAAAATTACTTGTTTTATTAAAGTTTCAAGAATTTCATTTGTAAAAATACGTAGGCAAACTTTACAGTTGAGCGAAATCATAAGTTTGCCGGATGTTTATTATAAACAACATCCTCAAGCAAGAATTTTGGTGGAATAAAGTCGATATTCATCACAATATCTTACAACAGAACTAAAGAATTTAATTCATTGAAATGTACATTATTGAATTTAAACAAACAAAAACAGGAAGTGATGTGCAAGTTACGGTAGTCTAGTTAAACTGTGTTTCGACACCGAGCGCAAGGAAGCGGGTTGAATTCTGGTAAGTTTATAACTGTTTCCTTCAAAATAATTAACGTAAAATCTAGTTGTCCAGCAGTTATTTGATAAATAACTTCACTTCCATGACCAGAGTAAAATATGCATTTGAAAATAAAATTTCGTTATTGCAAGTACAAATATAATGAATTGCAATTTTTACAGACAGAATCTTTGTAATTTTACCCAAACAACGTTTTATTCCATTAAACAAATTATTTGGCGACTGATTTACAAGTATTTTATTTGTAAAACAACAAATATTGTTACAGTTCTTCGCGTATCCACGGCGACTAGTCGCTGCTGGGGGTTTTATTTCACGGACTGAACGCAATATTTGTATTTACTATTATTTCCCACGAATTCAGTCAATGGCAAGTGTGTATACAAGCAAAATATTTTGGAAATATTTCATCCCAAAATCTTCTTTAGGTGTAGGGTATTATTCTTAGCGTACGATGATGTTTTTTCGACAAAGGAAATTATTCTTTGAGTACGCAGAGGTGCATTGTGAAAACATTGGCCTGTCATAACCTCGATGTAAGTTCAACTTCCTGCAATACTACTCCCGACTTTGGCATGTGAGAAACTATAGACACGACCGCTGTCCGGCGGGTTTTCTTTGGATATTCTTCTTTCCCCTGACTCTTCATTTCACTCTAGCTTCATTATCACCATATTCAATTTACTGTAGCGCTGAAGATCTCGATGTGATGGGTAGGTTTAAATCTCTCTACTCTAGCAAATACATAAATTATTACAGTGGCAAAGATGTCATGACATTACTGAAATTTCTTAGTAAATAACGAGTGCGAGACATGAATTTAGGAACCTTAACAACCTTACAAACACTTAAGATTTCACATATTTTTGCAGCGTTACTTTTTAATTTTAATCAGATATAGTAGACCAACTATTTATCGTAGTACAATAAAGCAATATTTATTATAATACCAGAAGTTGCATGATCTTCAATTTTGGCTTTTTATAAAGTTTATATATTGTTCAATATTAAGCTTACAAATATTCCATTTGACTTGTGAATTTTGTAAGGAATAACACTATTATAACAATTTTACGCTTCTCACATTATGTGAAGATCCAGCTTACCTTAATAAGTTAACCATATATTCAGACGAGTTGTTTTATATTTTTCTGAGGATTATATCCGAGTATTCATAAATGTGTACTGAGCATAATTTTTAATTGAATGTGGTTACCAATTTATAGAGGCGTATTTATGAATACGTTCCATTTGTCTACGTATACCTGAATACAAATGTAAGGCGGTTCAGTTGGAATGAGAGAAATTCAAGCTACGTGGTATTTAGACTGGTTACAGAACTGCGTGGCAGAAACAATTGACTGGGGCTCTAGATCACAAACTACAGTGCTTATTTTTACTGGTGAAATTACTATTTTCTCTTCGTAAAGTCAGCTAACACGCACCACATCAATACTAAGATATTTGACAAATGAGCGGAGCAGAGTCTAGAAATAAGCACGAAGAAACCTAATGTTGGGTGTGTTGTTAGAATTATGTTGCGAGTATATACAATTAAATCAGAGAAAGTTACTTCGATGTACATTTGTACAAAATTGGTAGTTTAATGGCAACATGTTTTAATGTCTTAATTTCAAATATCTGTTGAAGTATTTATTATAATGTATGACGACATATACGATTCCTGATGTCAGAAAGTAATATGGTTTAGACAGAATTTTTTGCAAGTTAGTTGACATTGCCACGATTACTGCAAAATACATGTTATATCAGTTATCTGAATGACAATATTTTTAACTGCCCGAATTTATTAGAATTTTGAATTATGTAATGCTGTTAGTTACGTATTTAAATTTTTTATCCAACAAAGAGCTAAAATATATTATTTAAGTTTTTTTTTTTCGTTCGCAATAAATTCTCGTGGATATTAATATTTTCCGTATGTCTCTTAGTCTTTTACATTATTCTGGGATATGTTAGACAGACATGACATATTACCTCTGTACTGACATGTATTCAAAATAACATTCGTAAACACATAATGAAATTAATGAAATTAGATATTATTCTGGAACATAACAATACCAAAACTATGAAATGATAATAAAATACTATTTTCCAGGAACTACGTATTATTAATATGACCTAAACTGTAGTAATGCTACTCCCATAGAACTCAGCAACATTATTTGCCAATTATTTAATTCAATGCGTGATTAAGCTAAATGGAACAAGATATTAGCTGTAGAAAATAATGTCTTCCTTATATACCTTGATATACATTTAAATAAGAGTATGAATTTAATTGCAAAATAAATTATTTGTATTCAGAAAATAATAAAATCTAAAACAATGTTGTCAGAATCATATTAAATTAACCTAGAAACATTATTCCGAATTTTTATTGGGTTTTCTGTTTTATTGGTAGCTAGACCATTAGAGACAGTTACACAAAACTTAAAACAATGGCAGGAACTGGGAGAGAAATCATCCATGTGTGTTGTGTTTACAAACGTTTCCCATGTCGAAAAAAGTTAAAGTCTTACATTAAGGGGTATGTAAAGGTGGAAGGGTAAGATGTCGAGCGAACGGCTGGTTTACTCAGTCGTCGATAAAATCTAAACTACTCATCATAATTTGTTGCGAATGCTTTGCCGAGTAGATATTGTATTAACGGACGTTTATTTATATAGCACTGGGCCGTAGTATACTTTGCTTTGAAGTAAAAAAAAAAAAAAAAACAAAACAAAGGTATTTTGAAAGTTAAGGTATTGAAACAAAAAAATCCGTAAAATTGGAAAACTGTAGTTTTTATAATTTAAAGTACGATATTGTCCAGCACTCTATGATAACAGAATTTCAAACATATTTACCTTTTGATTTGACAATAATTTTACTCTCCGCAAACTTCTGCGCGTTTAGCTTACGGATGTCAAAATTATTTTTAAATCAAAACGCAAATATTTTAGAATTTTGGTTATTATAGAGTCCTAGATATTATCGTTCCAAACATTATAAAATTACTATTTCCAATTTTTTATTCATTTAGTGGTTTCAATCCCTTTTATTCTAAATACAGTTTTTAATTTTTTACTCAAAAGCAAAACGTACTACCGCCCAGTTATATATAAATGTCCGCTAATACAATATCTACACGTCAAAAAAAATCCCATCGAATTATGACAAGTAGTTTAGATTTTAACAACGATTGAGTATTCCAGTCGTTCACTCAAAATCTTACCTGCCCAAACCACTTAACAAAAGAGTAGCACAGTGAAAATAATCTTTGGCTGGTTTCAAACAATATTGTTATGCATTCACGACCACACGTTCATGAAAAACAGGCTGACCTGGTAGCTGTATTTTGTTGCTCTGTTTTACACCCTCTCCTAAGTAGTCTGCCATTAGTTACTAGGTTGTTTTTAGATACATACCAAGTGATTGCCATCACTTTATCGTGTCAATTATAACTACAGTGCTGTGTTCAGGCAGAAACTGTTAACTTTACCGGAATTGAATGTAATCAAGTCGCAAATGTGACCGTACAAGCGTTTCGTTTGTTGATACAAGAAGATGAACTCGAGTCCCAATTAATGGCTTACACCAACTGTAACGACGTTGATGACGCTTTTAAATTACGGGATTAACTGCTGGCAATTAAAATTTATTATCTTTTCCAGACCCTTTCTTGAATAAATTTGCAGCATATTACATAATTTTGCTAGATATTTGAACAACATAACATTTTGTAAAACGTATTAGTTTCAACATCTACTGACTTTGAAATTTTATGTCATTACTTAAGTTCATAGGGGCTGCAGTAGTTGAAGAGTCAGACCACTCGCCTCTCACCTAGGCGATCCGGGTTCAATCCCCGAAGGGTCCAGTCTCGGCTTCTTCGCATATGGGGAACGTGGCAAACGTTGCCGTTGATCGGTGGTTCTTCTCGGAGAACTCATGTTTCCCCCGCCTCTCTCATTCCATCACTGCTCCACACTCATCTCACTTTCCCCTCATCCATTCTTCTAGCCGTAAGGGCGACAGGTATGTCTCGCTAGTCGAGCAGCCGGTCCAACCTTCACTCCGGCCTTCTCCCATATACAATGATACCCTGGCCGAAGGCGGGAACACGTAGAGGATTTTCATTTACACTTGAGTTTATATTGCTTACAAGTGAGAAAAAATATATCTCTACAACAATTTCCGAAGCCAAGTAGGTGTAAAATAAGAATACGTGGGGGCTGGTAAAATAAAAAGTCGAGCATGCACCTATTCGTTTCCCGTCCCTTACCCTTGGAGGCGGAAACCACACTGGTCCATCCAAGTGGAGAGTAAAGTGGGCGGGGGAAACAGCTTGCGAATTGCCATCCCCTCCCCGCCCCAAGGCCCTTTCATTTAGTAATGGGCGTAGTTAATCTACACTAATTGTGTGTAATATTGCACCGGCCCGACTTCCCCAAGGGGCTTTGAAGTCGTGTTTGCAGAATCGTAGCACATAAACATTTCGAGAGGGACAAGGTCTCGTGTCGACCACGCATAATGTGAGAGCCCAGCTCTTAGTGGCTAGCAGTGCGGCTTACACGCAAGTGCGTGCTTTGTCCTGCACCGGCACTTGAACACACACACTCAAGAGAAACGCACGTGCAACACTGTATCTTTCCTCATACATGGCTAGTTATCACACTTCGTATCACTAGAGCTGCAAGTGAGCGGCGAAAATATTTTTACTTTCTTAGATTTTAATGCATTATATACACTTCCGTACCTCTTCTTTATGGTCAGTGGTTTAATGTTTCACATCACACTTGTCTTGGGATTCTGCTGACAAATCGCAAACATACGGTGTCACAATCTTGCCTTCGTTGAAACCATATTAATTTATATTATTATTATTATTATTATTATTATTATTATTATTATTAGAGAATTGCAGACATATCTATAATTTAATTTCAACTTTAATGTCCGTATATATTTATAGCATTGTCAACTTTGTTTGTTAAAATTCTATGAGTGTTGAAATCTCAGGTTTGGGTACGAGGCAGAAAGTTTTCAATCCTTAAGTAATTCGTTTGTGTCTATAATTACACCAACTAATCGACAAACGATGAATAATAGGAATACTGAAATAGTACACGTATTGCGGTAATTACGAATCTATCTAACTTTGTGGTAATTATGCACTTATTAGTAACATTTTTTTTTTAAATTTAACGTTACTAATATAACCATTTACTTGCGGGCATAAAATATGAATACCGGGAAATTTGACCAATTATGTGAAAAATCCTTGTGCTGTTTGAATTTCCCGTTAACTTACATTTTAGAAATGTATTAGGGTGTTATGAAAACAAAAACCTAAGAATTTGAATTGTTTCTTAAATTTTATTTATTTTGTTGGAATGATAAGAGTACGAAATCCATTAGTGTTGGTTTTTAGTACAACTTTGATAGAACATTCGCTATTTTTCATTTATAAACATTTGTGTTTTACTTTTAGTAAACATATATTAGTTTACAATTATTTACTTAAGTGAGGTTGTCATACTAACTTGTAACAACTCTTCAAAAATGCATCATTCTTATTGTTTAGCAAGCAAATTAAAATTCGAGTGTTCGAAAAATATTCCGAAATAAAACCATACAATTTTCACTAAACCTGTGTGAAGTTTTAATTAGTGTTCTTTAAATATAAACCTCCTGACGATCGCTTCGTTTGCATGCTGCATAATTGCTTAGTTTTGAAGATTTCGCTGTATATTTTTTTTATAGCTCGTCGGTTTCATATATATGACGAGCTATATAAAAATATTTTTGTTCTTATATTTTTTATTAATACCTAGCCACAATACTGAATAATAATACATTGTTTGTGTTAAATTATGTTGTCTGTAAAATGCGAAAGAACCACAGTTTAGGCAACCGACCCAAAAACAAAAATATCGAATAAACCAACAGGATTTAATTAACTTCACCTTTTACTCTTGTATTAGTGCTTTAGTTAGACGAAACATATCTTTCTATATAAACCATGAGAGTACTGCGGCTATGTTTCGATCCTTAATCTGTATTTGTATAAATTTTGCTTTTTGTTTATGCTCGGAAATCCTAGTAATTTAAAATATATGTTACGAAAATAGTTAAAATTGCTGAGTTAGTATTGTCATTGTTTAAAATGTAATGTTATCATTGTAAATGTATAACTATGTAAAAAACTAATATTTATGAATTATCTGCGAAGGATCTCCGGTATCTTATAATTTTTGTCAGTGGTATTCAAACACAAACTACGTTTATAGATGAAAAACTAACAGAAATTCCACGTATACGTAATTACAACGCATTATTCCTATGATGAAGAAATTATCACATAGTATCTTTGTAAAACTTATTTTTCTTAGAATGTACGAGTCTTAAATTAATTTACAAAGGTGACGTGGAAGTCACAATTAGGCCTTTTTATTTGAATCAGCCCAGTTACTAAACAGTTGTGTGTAAGGTCGTATTTTCACATTGATGACAGAGAATTTTTCATTTCATAAACTTTCCCTTTTCTGATGCAGTAGGCTCTCTTAAGTTTACTTTGCATTTAAACCTTCAATCTACAATTTCGGGTAAGTAATGCATAATATCCCGACACTTTATTTTTAATGGCACGGTCTGCAGCAATCTTCGTCGTCATATTTTTATTTTTATATTTATACCAAGAATGAATGAATGAAAAAATAAATAAATAAATAAATATATATATATATATATATATATGTACATATTAGACAAAAATTGTGACTAAATGTTACTCCAATCAAAATTTTTATCTCTCGTAGTGTTTTGCGTAATTGCTGGCAAATGTTAAAATTTGCGTGTTACGGTTTTATGTACGAAACTAGAACCAGCTGACGTGGCAAACTGTAAGAATTCACAATGAATAACGATGCTTATTTAGGCTACAATGTCTCCTATTTAAAACAACGAAATATATATTTTTTTATTTAAAAAATATTGAAGTTTTAAAGTTTTCGTTTTAAATTTCAATACTTTTATTTAAATTAAAAAGTTATATTTATTTTGAGACAGGAGAACTTGTATCCTGCTATATCATTATTCATTGTGAATTATTTCAGTTCGGCGTGTTAGTTGGTTTTAGTGTCCTACTTAAAACCATAGCATGCAAATTCAAAACTACGAGAAGTAAAAACAAATACTCAGAAGAGCAAAGACAAGTCACAATTTTTGTCTTACAGAAGAAAAAATTGGCTACAAACAAAAAATAAAATTGTTGTAGCTGCGCCCTTAAGGGTGTTCAAGTGCGATAAAATCCATAATTTTATGTTTTTATGAAATAGTGTTAGTTTTGTAGACGATACTTGTGAGTACAGTTTCCTCTTACAAAACAATTGTAGTTCTTATAGATTTCTCATAACGGTACGTCAAAGTCAAAATTGGCGTGTTCTGCTGCCAAGCAAATAGTGAAAACCAATTGACTTATGTGAGTGAAATTATTCACAGTGAAATAACATGCCACGGATTACGTATTAAAACATTTTAAAAAAATCCCGCGAACTATTATTTGTAGCTAAAACATTTCTGAATTTTCAACTTTGTTCCTGTACTTTTACGTTTTTTTAAATTCAAAATATTACGTTATGCTCTTTTAAATGCTTTATTGCATAGCTCATGGGATGTTATATCATAGAAAATAATTTTGTTTAAGTAAGTCAGTTAGTTTTTACTACTTGTATGGCAGAAGAACAAGCAAATTTTGACTTTGTCGCACCGTTATAAGAAAACTATGAAAGCTAAAACTGTTTTGTAAGTGGGAACTGTACTCACAAGTATCGTCTACAAATCTAACACTATTTCATAAAAACATAAAATTATGATTTCATCGAAATTGAACCCCCTTAAGTGCAATCAAGTGGCGAAAAATCACAATTTTATATTTGTATGAAACAGTGTTAGTTTTTTAGACGTTAATCTGGTGTACAGTTTCCTCTTAAGAAAACTTAGCTTAGCCAGATTTCCCATAATGATATATCAAAGTCAAAATGTGCACGTTTGTCCTTCATGCAAACAGCTAAAACCGATAAACATTATAAAATTAAATAATTAAAATGAAATATACATTTCACGGGCTATGACTTGAAGTATATAACAACCCATTACAAAAAAAAAATGTTTCTATTTAACAAACAATTAATGTAGCGAAAAATTCCAAATTTCAAAAATTATTATAAAATACAAAAATATTTTCTAAAGTGTTGTTATATACTTAAAGTCGTAGCTCGTCACATGAAGTTTCAATCTGGATTATTTCATTTTATATTGTTTACTGGTTTTCGCTGTTTGCTGAAGTAGAATAGCAAAATGTTGACTTTGAAATGCCGTTATGAGAAAACTGGCTGAGCTAAATTTTGTAAGATGGAAATATTTACTAGGGTTTAACATCTACAAAACTAACACTATTTCATACAAATATAATATTATGAATTTTTGTCACTTGAACATACTTATTAATCACTGATAAGCAACACAATTGTTTTCAGCGCACGATTAGAGTATTAATACAAAGTGTCACATGTTAAACATACTGACCCCATGATGCATTGCTGAAACGCAAGTGAGCAATAATAGCAACATAGGAATTGTCTGCGGACACTGTGTTATTTCAGAAATCAATGAAATAAGTTAAAATAGGTTAAACGCTCTTACACCAGGGGCCGTTGAAGATTTTTGTCGTCAGGGTCAATAATCAAAACTAAAGAATTGTTTTAAAACGTACACACTTTGCTATGTTTACGTTATAGTTAGTAACTTGCTATCCCTTTATAAAAGAAAATAATTCTTCTTATCACATCTTGGAAAACATTAAGCTTATGTACAGAAGTAGCTGTACCCTGAATGCGTTGCAATTACCCTAATTATTATTTTCAGTTAAATTTTTTTGTGCCTCGTTCTACCTCTCTAGTCCGTTTTGCCCCTTTCCAAATTTTTTTACTGTCACAAACATTTTCTGGTTCATTCACTGCAACTCACCAAAGTTTTTTTCCAAACATTTTTTGGGTACCCACACAAAAAATAATTTCTGGTAGAAAACTTTTGTGTACACACGCACTATGATTTACCAACGTTTTATCGCAATCGGACGAATAGCGTTGGAGCGCATACGTAACAGAAATATATTTTTAAATAGGATATTATTCCACTTCATTACATCTTAGTTATAGACTGGCTTATTAATGTCCCAACCTCATTGGTTCCTCCATCTGTGACCGAACTGAAATGGGACTCTATTAACCATCAATAGACAACGTGTCAATTGTTACGTAAGTATAAAATATACTTGAGCTTTGAATCAGGTCTACAAACATATTTTAGTCTAGTATCGTGTTATAAATATTAACATTATAGAACTATTCTGTAACATTGTCTTCAATGTGAAAAAGCTTTAATATGTTATAGGCCTACAGATATCTACAATTGGCGCATAGCCAACTGATGTATAACTCCATCCAATTAAGGCAAATCATAATTCACTAAGTAATTGCTATACTAATCAACGATAATTTATATAAGTCGTACCTCCTAGCTAGCGTGCACCATGTGTGTAGTACGTGCGCTATTCCCATAGCTGTATGTTTCGCTGGCAGTGTTGCGCGCGAGTGAGTAGATGTACCGGCGGAGCAGCAAAATTGTTGCCAGGGCTTCGTGCTCCAATTAGTTGGCCAATAGCAACGCTGGTCTCGCCCTTATTTGCACTGGTGCTAATTACGTTTCGGTTTTTGATTTGTTTTCTGTTCTCTGAGGGTTGTAATTTCCAAAAGTATGCACGTGTTACGATTAGTCGATTTAATTTTTAGATAAAATATCTCAAATACCTTTGTTTGTATCCGTACAACGTAAATACTTATTATATACTGGACGAGAGAAGGTAGCGTCGGTGTTTGATATGGTACTGATTTTTTCTCTAAAAAAAACTCCTCGAATTCTTTGTTTGGAATTTTGATGAAGAAACACGAACGATTAATAAAACGATACTCATTCCTAAGTTTATGCCACAAGGTGTACTGATATTTTGTATCCGGTTATTTTATTTTTAAATCCGCATTAAATGAGCCTACGTCTTAACTAAAACGAAATGAATTTAAATGTTTTATAGAGTAGGAAAATACAGAAAAAATTAGTAACGGAGCAATGGTTTGT
Source organism: Medauroidea extradentata (assembly GCA_003012365.1). Lineage (NCBI taxonomy): Eukaryota > Metazoa > Arthropoda > Insecta > Phasmatodea > Phasmatidae > Medauroidea > Medauroidea extradentata. Next base: position 53,131 of record PNEQ01105944.1, read on the forward strand.
TTTTAGTTTAATTTGTACACAGTGTACAGAAGTTCAAAAACATTATGATACTAAAGTTTCTCTCAGCATATTTGTCTATTGATGCAATGTTCAAAATAATATTTAAGAATTTATTCTTTAAAATGTATAACAAAAGCCCCAGCTTTGAACATACACCATAAAATTGTAATAATACTGTAGTGGAAGAGAGATAACTTTTTGAGTGAATTAATTTAAACAAAAATTTTCTTTGGTACATATTCATCTATATACCCTCTAGTTTTACATACTAAAAATATACATCCCTACCTTTGCGCCATAAGCCGCCATATTGGAAAAGTGGCCGCCACTTAACGTCTAGAAGTTAGTTTTTCTTGGTTTATGCAAAAACCATGGATTCAGCGAAAAAAATTTACTAGACTTAAAATAAAGAGGATACAATTTTACACAGAATTGGTCTTCATCGACTTTTTTGATACGTCCACTCGATTGACTACAATTTTAATGTCTTTTAGATTACAGACATTTTCGCTTTCTTTCTTTTGGACATTTATTCGTCACTAACCCGAATTAATGCTTTAAAAAAAGTCTAGTGTAAGTGAATATAAGTACTCTATTTTACAGTTTATACTTCTAAGTGTGTATAGAGTTCATTTGATGTTTATATGGAGTGCAATTACTCGATGACATCATCTTCATCACTTTCACAGTCCATGCCACTAGCTACATTGGTACAGTTGCATCCACTGCAGTGTTTGCAGATGTCACTTTATGGGACGCCATATCTCCTGCGCGTGCAGTTTCTTAAGCATGGCTCATTGCCAGAAATTTTGCAGTTACACTTTACCATTTTCAGCAAGTTTGCTCCAAGCGAGTTATTATCATTTATGGTATAGTTAAGGGGGTATATTTGTTCGTGCTGTTTATTAATATTAATTTTACTGTAAGTAATGTGAATGTCATTGCTGCAGGTATTTTTAAAAATGTTCCATTAACCTACTGTGTTAATCTGCTGGAACATTTTTTATATTTTATTATTATTAAATTACTTTAACTGAACGTATATATCACTGTGATAAGTATATTAATATTATCTACCGTGTGTGCGTATACCGAATTACTTATTATTTAATTATAACGTTATTTTAACTGAACATTATAGATCACTGTATTAAGTGTACTAGTTGTAGCATAAATATTATACAAATATATAATCCTAAGTAGGTCAGGGGAAAATAGATATATATATATATATATATATATATATATATATATATATATATATATATATATAAGAAAATATACATAAGAAAAGTACTTGAGATAAGTAATATATAGTCATTAACAGTAAAACTAAATACAATAAACTCGGACACAAAAACTGCACTCATGACTCATTTCAAGAGGTAGACCAGAGTACTCAGGTATCTGGACATAGACAATGTGTCGCATACCTACCCCCACATTGACAAGGGCTCCCAACGCATCCATGGACGTACCCTACGGCCTGATTAGCCACAGCACCAATAGGGCACAAAGGTGGTCTCTCTAGGGCAGGGCACCACTCCTCCCAGAGACCAAAATCGCACGTCACTACGCGCAATTCGCCGACGATAGAAAAGAGAACGGAAGAAAAATTCCCTCTGAAATGAGTGACTAACACTGAAAACATGCATCCCGTTATGTCAAACCAACTGAAGAAAGTTAGAATTTAACATTACGAATCTCATTCCAAGTGAATTATTATCATTTATGGTATCGCGAAGGGGATACTTATTACCGTACGTGCCGTTTATAATTATTAATATTCTGTATGTGGATATCAATATTGCTTGTACTATTTAAAATTTCATATTAACCTACCGTGTGCTGGACTGTGTATTATTATTAGAATTGAATTATTATAATTACTACCGTATGTTCAATATTATATAAAGGGCATGCTGTGATTTATAAGGAGTAAATTATTAAAACTGGTTACTTTATCCCATATCTGAAATGCTGAATAAAAAGTAGTAAGAGAAAGTTACATAAAGAAAAGTACGTAGTCAATAGAAATTACGGGACAAACACAAAGGAAGTATCGGCTGTCTAGCACACCATAGGGGATCGGAGGTTAGTCGTAGTCAGGTACAACTGCCCAAAGGTCAACTGTGTCGCAATCATGGACCCACAGCTGAAAGTCCAAAACTGCTCCTACTGCCAGCTCGGCCAGTAGAGCAAAAGGGGCGGTCCCTCTACCCGCAGAGACCAAATTCGCACGCCGGACGCGCAAATCGAAGAAAATCTAGAAAAGAGAATAAGGGATCTCCAATGGGGAGAACTCACTCTAATGTAAAGGTCCCTACCTCACAGTTGTAACACCCGTCATATCAATAATACCTGCTACTCTAACAGGTGTTTTACGTCTGCTACCTCAAGATTGGCTAAGTCCTGGACCACAGTTCTGAATTAACATAACGACTCTCATTCTTAGTACTCGTGTTGCCTCATCTCTCTTAAGTGAAAGTGATAGAATAATGAAATGATGTAAAATGGCAAGAGTAACTAAACATCTTCTAACATATGGGACGGTAACGTAAAGTTAAGTTTGTCAACCTGGCCTCGCTTCACCTCTCGACACAAGAAGTTGGTAGCAGTGTAAGCTGAGTTGCAAATTCCTTGTAAGTGGGCCGCCGCACCGTGCGTGCTTGCGCGCGAACTGGAAGAAGCTAACAGCGAGAACTCTGCCTTTCGTATGGCAGTGAAATAGTATTATCATGAACTATTAAAATCAGTTTAGATAACTGTGAAAAGTACTACGGACATTACATTGAGAAATTACAGGACTAGCTTTAGCATCCAAACAATTACTGCTGAACTATTATCAGAGTTTTAAATTAAAATGTGTTTTAGATTTTGCATTAAACGCTGAAAGTGGTTATTAACTATTCTAATGAAATTACGTAATTAGGGCACACACAGAGGAATAATTAAGATGCGAATGCATTAAAATGCTATAAAAAGGAAGTTTGTAATAAATTTACTTAATTGTTGTTTTAAATTGCTATATTAACTATATTATTAAATCTCAGAATTTATTAACTGATTGAACTATTGAAATTATGTATTAATAACAACTAAAATATAATATTTGATTATGATAATGATTTTAATTGTCTTTAACAGAAATTTTTATATTATAACTAAGGAATTATACTTGTTGGGTGGGTGGGGAAATTAATCCAATTAATCAAAGTTCATTAATTAATTGGGGGACGGAGGTTGATTTAAATTTTGCTTGCTACGAGATTAGTTCAAACATCTTACATTTGGAGTTGGTGTGGGTTGGAGTGGGTAGGTGGGGAAATTAATTCAATTAATCAAAGTTAATTAATTAATTGGGGGATGGAGGCTAATTTAAATTAGCTTGCAACGAAATTAATTTAATCATTATATCATTAAGGCGGGTGGGGAAATTTATTAAGTTAATAATTTGACTAAATTTTAAGTTGATTAATTTGGGGGCATGGTGGCTTAGCTGTGAGAGGTGAGGAGCTTAAGGCGCCTCTACCAGTGTTGTAAAACTGTAATTTAACTATAAGTTTTAATCATGTGTTTTATAGTGGTTGGGTCTGTAGTCAGAGGTGGACACTTTGTACTGAAACTATTTAAGTGGTTAAGTTAAGGGTGAGGGTTATTGTTAAATTAAATATGTTAATATAATTATGCGGATTTACTCTACATAAGTTAGTTACAAAATACTACACGGTTGTACTACATAATTTAGGTTGGAGAGCAGCAGCTGTTTAAATGTTTATGTTGATATACTATATGATGGGTGACCCTTTGGACACCTTAGACCTCACCGTTAGCATGATGCTGGCTATCGACGGATGGCGGCACGTCGTGGGTCTCGACCCAGGACCATCCTGGCGAGGTGGTGACGGCTGGGAGGCTTGAAGGAGACAGACCCCGATTCCCCCGATACATTGCGTTATATTGACACACTTCAGTACTGGTGGAGAGAATCGCTGAGGCCCTTGTCTTGTGCAACTACTGACCTGATTGCACTGCCGTCGTCGCTAGTCCGTCCTCCAAGCGAGGTTCTTGGTAATCATAACAATGTGATCAATATTCTCCGACACCTTTTGACCTATCATCCTTAAACTTGGCACTCAAATGGAATATTTACATAGAGAAGGTTTTAATGCTACCCCTTTTACTCTAGCTTGACAACTCGCCAATAGATAGCGCTTTAACTTCTATGCTGTTCAACCGAGTTGTCATGAAAATTGGTATACCTTCATACATACTTGAACACGGAGGGTATTTTATCGATAACCATTAGGCTATGTCTCGCCACGATATGGTGCTACAGTGCCACAACATTTACATCTAGCTTCCACTTATTGCATACACGGCATGGGCTTTGGGTAGGGACAGATATCCGCAATTCGACCACAATGCACTGGCAGGACCCAGTCTGTCGGGTTCAACTTACAGTTACTAAAGAAAATAACATTTATTTTACAATAGGAGATTAATTTAATTTTTTTTCAGATGGGTTTATACTCGTGTGCATCCTACTTAGGATGTCCAATACATTTTCATATTTCAGGATGTGTCTGATTTTCAATGTTTGCTCCTCAATTTTGTTTCTATATATATATATATATATATATATATATATATATATATATATATATATATATATATATATATATATATATATATATATATATATATATATATGCATAAGAGGGTTTTTTTTTCATTTTCCGATCGGCTGTAATAAAAAAAACCGGAATTTGTAACGAAATTGGTATAATGTCAAAAGAAACGTATACATCTTTACACTATTTTTCCAAATAATCACCGTGCAGATTCAGATTGAGGCATTTGTCGCACCGATTCACCAGCTTGCCGATACCCTCTGCAAAGAATGATGCCTCCTGCCTATTCAGCCACGTTTTGACAGTGTCCTGCAGTTCATCATGGGTGTTGAAGCGTCGTCCTCCAAGCCACTCTTTCAACGTGGGTAAAGGTGGTAGTCACTCGGTGCCAAATCCGGACTGTAAGGAGGGTATCGACAAGCTGGTGCATCGGTACGACAAATGCCTCAATCTGAATCTGCACGGTGATTATTTGGACAAATAGTGTAAAGATGTACGTCTTTTTACATTAAAATAATTTCCTAATTCATTCCCGTTTTTTATTACAGCCGATCGGAGGTTAAAAGAAATAACCCTCGTGTGTGTGTATATATATATATATATATATATATATATATATATATATATATATATATATGTGTGTGTGTGTGTGTATGTGTGTGTGTGTGAATAGAAACATAAAAATAAAGATTGGCGTGGTGGCTTCTGCTGTAATTACCATGGTAGGGCCAGCGGTAAACGTTCTTGTTTGAAGGTCGGTTCTAGCTAGACTACTCCAGACAAGGTCGAGCGGATACAACTTCTGTGGCCATCGAGAGACATCCCTTTGTAGTTTAAGTTACCACGGAGAGTTAGAGGTGCTTCTACGTTACTGCTGCGTATAACGTACTGTCATTCATGAGGAGCAGCTGCGGAAGTGGAACTGGCGTGATGTAAGCAGCGCTATGCACTGAAAATATCCAGTACTTGTGGTTCGATGACACGCGAGGAACTAAATCTAGCTTTAGTTGCGTAGTTCATAGTTTTAATAGCAACAATCAGAAGTGCGCATCTTATATCCACACAGTAAATAATGAATTGATCTGTTGTGGAGACAATGTTTGATTGTAAGGCTTCTAAATACATTATGAAATTAAATAATGTACGGGTAATATAAATTGTCATATTTAAAACCTGCTTCTACCGGAAATTCTAACAAGAAGATTTTTTACATCATATCATAAACAATTGATAACCTAAATTTGGTGTATCAGTGACATAACATAAGGAGCGATTTGGCGGGAGGGTAGCAAAACTGGGTAGAGAGCCAGAAATAGGTACTCAAAAAAATTGGCGAAAAAAAAAAAAACACTTTGGTGAGATGTCATGCATGCGCCTGCGGTTCTGCAAAAAAAAAAGCATTGGTTGGAGAGGGGAGGATACAAAACGAGGAAGAGGGACGGAACAGGGTATCATAAACATGTAAAGGTCATTGCAACGCATGCTAGGATCGCTAGGGTTAAATAAAATTAAGCAGCACTCGGTACATGTAAAACGTACATCCACAGCAACACTATAAATTTGCCCATCGTGTTGGTGTAGCTCTTATCTATACACGATATTTTAGGCTGTATTCTCAATACCTTGATAGCTATGAACAATAAGTGTATTTACACTTTAAAAAACACTCGAATGTAGCTACTCATTTTTTCGTTCAAATTCTTTTAGACATATTTTCCTCTTCTTAAAACAGAAAATGGTTAATTCCGAAAGCGATATCTTGATAGGGGACTCCACCATTCTCTAAATAATTTGAAATTGAAAATACGTATCTTTGTTCGCGCAAGGGCTTCGAGGTAGGCAGCGTCGCCTACCTACGCGTAAGAGTCTCAAAAGCGACGGAGCTGTAAGGTCGACCTAAAAGCGCACATCAAATGCCGCGTCGCCTCAACGAGCAAAGCGCTGAACTAGCGTGCAAGCTTCCCGCCGAACGGTTTTTACTATGGGACATTAAGCGGTGACCGTACAATTTTATTGGTGGAATGTCTGCAAATAAGTTCAGTGCATGTCGCAATCTGAGCTTCACATACACACGGTTAGTACATTTTAAAGTCTTTGAATGGTCGTTTTCTGCCATGTGTGAGAGCTTAGAAACAGTGTTTTCAATGAAAATGGCGTCTTAACAATGAGGTTGCGACCTTGTCTGAAGTTTTTTTTTACGGTGGCTCAATGGGTTCACGTGGAATATTTTCGTAGAAAAAAAACTAGTTTACGGACACACTGCAACGCCTTTGAAGCGAGAGATAGGCGGCACCATTAAGTGTGAGTGGTAGATAAATAAACACTGAAAACATAAATTGATTCTTACACTTTTTTAGAAGCCAATATTGATAAAATACTCAATGACAATCCTAGATAATGGTATTTGCCAACTTTATCAGTGAACGTTTATCCATAATCGCTTATTCGTTACGCGTGATCTCTTGAGCCGCAATTAAATGCACGAGGTTCCGGCGTCAGAGATTGTGCCTCACAAGTTCGTAACACTGGAAACAATATTGTTTAAAACGTTGGCTAAAACTATTGTCTAGGATTGCTATTGTTTAATTTTCACAAATTGTGGCTTCAATAAACCTACAGTTACAGATTAACGCTTTAAGCTTTGAATTATGTACCAAGCCCTCTTAAGAGGGTACAATTAATAAGTAATCGCTAAAATCATAGGTTTAAAACTGTGGGGGCTCTCGAAACTAATTTGCAAAAAAATAAATAAACATTTGCTCTAGACAATAGGTTTTACCAACTTGCTGAGCAAATATTTTTAACCAGTGACGTATTTCTGAAGAAAAATTCTGACGCCGAATTCTTGTATATTTGATTGCAGCGCAAGGGATCATTCTTACAGGCAGCTCGGGATAAAGTGACCACTCAAAATAACCATTCTAAAGTTTTATTTTAAGCCAATTCGTATCTTTTTGCGCGTAACGGCTAAGGACGGGAAATATCTATCCTCTCTGGACACGTCACTTGACGTTCGCGCGTGTGAGATAAATTGTGCACTCGGTAGGTAGCTAGAGAGATTGATAAAAAAATTATTATTTATATGAAATGCACATGTCAATTCAGGTTCATTTTGTTTCAGTATTCTTATATTTAAATAGGAAAATGTCCAGAACTATATTGCGAAATTTCTTTGCCAACCACACAAACCCTTAAGGGGACCATAGTGTATGTTAAATTGTAGGCAGTAACGGCTAGTGATAGTTTTCAAAAGTTAAATTTTTAGTGCTCGCTTTATTCCGAAGGACCTATACCAAAACTGACGTTGCTCATAACGTTGGCTTTTATTATTTTCTACCATTGTTGTTTTGTAGACTTTCCACACTGACTTTCTATACTTGTAAGCTTAGATTTAAGTTAGTGTTTTAGCGTTTTTTTATCTGCCAAACACTTTTATCGCGCACTCAAAATTAAGGAGCTGTATCAGCTTGGAAGCTCAGAAGTAGTTTGAGACTTACCGACACAAAGGGAAAATCTTCATTAAACCGTAAACACAGATGAAATAAATATTTGTCTGAAGTTGATATTTGTACCCACCTCGCCGTGTTACCTCTCCGGGCACGGCTCAGCTCGCGACAGCCGCTAACGGCTTCCAAGGACATTCAGAACCGGCGACGTGACAAGGTTCTATATGGCAGCGTCATCTCGCTCTCTGCTCACGCTGCCACGACGCTAATAAACCAAGACTTCAACTGGCGTCAAAATGAGTTCATTAACGTGGTGCGCTGTTGCAATGCCGGCTTTCACGGCAGAGAAACGCAAACGACAGCGCCTTTACACTGTCATACTTTTGCGCAATCAATCAATTCCCATTAATATTTCGCAGGAAGTAATGCATTGGAATATAGCGATTAAATTATCTCTGGACCAGTAATTTTATAAATCCGTACACAATTTTGAAAATGTGACTTACAGCCCTTGATACCCTGAACTTTAAAAAAAATGTTTGTTTTCCTTCCTACTTTACAATTACATTAAAACTGTATGTAATTTAAAAATAAGTTTTGTCGTAAAACTTTCCCAGAACGGTTGACACACCCTTCCACAGATACATAAATATACTCATACATATACCACTCTACCAATGTAACACGTGCGTACGTATTTGTACAGAATAGATAGAAAGTTCAGACGTGGAAATGTGATAATTTATTTAACAATATTTATACATTCAATATTGATAAAGTTGTATTTTTACTGATGATAGTCAAGTATTTTGGCTTAATTAAAGGTTACTGGCTTAAATGGTAAACATTTTAAAGTTTCATCGCTAAGAAAGTATATTTAAGGGCCTTGCTTACCTCAGAGCTCTAGCGGTAGCAACGATAGGGTCTTGCATGTTAAATTAGATTCTGTGAGGCTGAGTGATATTTTGTGATATTGCTTCCGGATGAAACCTAATTTCTGCATATAGAAAAGTAAAATATTGCTAAATGAATAAAACTACTGGAAAAATTTTTGGGTAGCCGTTTTCAAGTCTTTTAAGTGCGTAAATTTCATTTTTTTGCTTACAGTTTTCAGGGTATTGAAAAAACTGTCTAAAAGATCCTTTAGCAATGTGAGCGGCACTGAGATGAATAAAAAATGTCAGCGGTGGCGTATACGTAGCTTGAACAGTACTGAGCATCACAGAAAATGATTTAACTTGTCAGACCCCATGCTTCATTCCGCCATGGCTCCGAGGTAGTAGCTCCCATAGTGACTTAAAACTTACACAATATCCTTTGAACACGTTTATACTAGACTGACCATATACAAACAAATACGTTAATGTCACTAAAATTTTACATGCTCGTTTGCATGAAGTTCTATGTAAATTATATGAGGACATTATTCGTAACCTTATTAATTCTGAAGTCATTTAACCTATACCGTTATCGTTTCTATCGTTCATACATACGTAAAAATATGTTGCTTACATGTTGTCATAGAATGTTCAGATATCATAGTGAAAATAAATATTTTTAAAATTTGAAAGTGAATTGCTGTATTTTATTTATATTAAAACGTTTAATTATTTCGTAAATATTATTACTTAGTATATTAATATTTAATTATGTAATAGGAAAAAGTCTAAAAGAAAAAAAATATATATATATTACAACCTATGTGTATAATTTTAGAATATATTTTAACACCAAATTAATATAACTAAATTGAATAAAATCTATTAACCAATACCATTTCTAAATATCCATTAATACTATTAAAAATATACATCGAGTGCGTATATGTTTTCGAGGCATATTATTACTTTTTGTGGAATGTGTTTATAAACAACCTGATTTTTATTCTCAAATCTAAGTTCACACAAAAATGTGCTATTTCTGTGTCAAAAGTTCAGTATTATTTTTTTTTATTTGTGTCTAATAATGGTTTAGTTTGTGTAAAAGTAACCCGTTATTTAGCGGGTAAAAGAAAACTTCACTCTTTGGACACGTGGCCACATATATTACCATGTGAAACATTCTTCGTTTAATAACGAAGTGCGAAAAAAATTTTAAGTTGTTTGTCTCCATGGATACCGCAGCCGAACATAACCTTCATTTAGCTCTTTGGCGTCAAATGTCCCAGATGAGAGGTACGTCAAGAAAATTGATTATTTGTTTGGAATTTGCCGTTTTTCAGGTAAACGTTAATCTTATGTATTTGCGCATCTTAACCATAAAGTAGAAACGACTATTTTTTTTTACCCTTGCGTGCAAATCTATGAATGCGCAACATTTTTGCTTTCTGCAATTACCAACTAACAAATCAGCATGTTTGTAAACAAGCTTTGTTTCCCACAGTACTTTTCCCCTGGGGTGACGTCAGGGGGCGTGTACTTCAAGTCGTCCATTTTCAGGTAAAACCGCAAGACACGTAAGAGTTAAAACATCAAAACACTATCAATTATACAGAATTACATATGTGAACGTAAGGCACCGAAACAAACAGGGGCAAAAATTTTTTCGCGAAACGTTCATGGCCCTTGCAGTTATGTTGCAATGGATACGCTTCGGATCACAAATGAGAGGCTGAGATTCGTAGTGTTGTAAGTCACAATTCTTTAGTAGCATCGTTTTTACTAACATTATTCATATTTTACCAAAGAATATTATGTAAAAAAAAAAAGCATCATTCTTAACTAAATTTCTGAATTTATTTGAGTATTGCAAGAATGTACTGCATTTTGCATATTATTACGAAAAACTGTTTACGAAGAAACTATTTTAACTGACTTACACCACTATAATTGTAAGATCCTCAAATGCAAAGCACTTGTCTCACGAAAGACAATAAACTAAGTTATCCTCTCCCCTCTAATAAAATATACAGAGTCCCAGAAGAACTACGTAGGTATTATAGTAGTACTATTGCTAATATGAAAAATAATATTCATTTGTCTTGTAGAATTTGCATGCTAACATTTTCCTTGCGAATAATTGTGGATAAGAGGATACATTTTAACCATGCTACTTTTGTATTGTATTATCGCATTTCCACACATGTAGGATCAGTTTGGATGATCACGAACGTGCTTCGTTTTTACTGTCGTATGAACCTAAGAGGAAACTTGGATAATAAGCGTCACTGCATGCTTCGTAAAAATGTAGTGTATTTGACAAAGCTACATTTTAGACAAACTATTATTTTAGACATACGCCATTGCACTATTATGTCGTCCCAGAAATCTTAGAAAGAGACTAAGAGAAACAAACAACAAATTACGAAAAAAGAGAGAACAAGCAAACAAATAAAGGAAAGAGATAATGGTGTTTATCATTATTTGTTTATTTGTTGTTGACTAATTCCTTATGGGAACGTTTGTGTTCTATTGTTTTTGTTTATGGATGTGTTGACTACAGCCAACTCGGCTTGTTTTCTCTTTTTTCGTATTTCGTTGTTTGCTTTTCTTAGTCTCTTCCTAAGATTTCTGGGACGACATAATATTGCAGCGGCGTATGTCCAAAATAATACAGTTTGTCATTCTGTCCCATTGCATGAAACATTCAAAGATACTACATTTTAGAATACATTTCCGTTTATTTTTCATCGCGACATATTTGCTGTCTTTTTTGAGTTCGTGTTTGCTAGAATGTTGCGTCTTTAGGTGAATCCAGCAAAAATTATATAAAACATTGTGATAGCAATAAAGGAAAATAAAAAATCCAAGAATTTGCCATTTTAAATCAACCTGTACATATTTCTCATCCTCTGCCAATAGCCCGCTCTTCTAACTTAAACGAAGATGTGACGTATGTATTTAACCTCCAGATAATTACGTAACTAATGCTTCATCAACTTGTTAAGATAGGCACAGGTTAAAGTGTCGGTTACATGTTAGCAGAAGGTGGTAAAACCAAAATTTCCACTTAACCTCCAGCTAAGGCTGACCCGAAGTTTTGCAGGAGTTGGTAAAATCGGGTCTAATAAGGTAGACGAAATTATTTGCATCTCTAAATAATTCGTCTTATTTTATATTAAGTATATCTTAAGAAAAGTTAATGTTTTTACGAATTTTATGAATAAAATATCACGAAAAATTACGTTAGATAAAATTGAATACTTCAATTTTAAACGTTCTTAATACCATCCTACAGAGACCTAATCTTACAAATGAATTATATATATTAAATGAAGGAAAAACTCTGTGTTTTTTTACCAAGTGATACTCGAAGTGCTGAATAAAAATGCTTAGCTAACAAACAACTGGTCGTCGGGCCACTGTTATACTAAGGTCTTAATTGTCTTGGTACAGTCAAAAATTTTCCCTGATTTTGTCTGTCTTTATTAAGTCTTTATGTCGGTTTTCAGCTAAGCGACTATCTTTTTTGTTTTTCTACCATAAATTAATACACGATTTTTTGTCAGGTCTACTACTGGACGTTAACTTGAGAATAAAGAACCTTAGAGACAATCATTTCGTAATCAAGTCTCAGGAACATTTTCATTCCTTTCAAATGGTAAAAATCCATCTGTAGAAAAAACTAATTTGATTGGAACTACAGTTTACCTCGGCTAACATAAATTTAGATGATGGCTCGTAAAAAATGAGAGGAATTCTACTACAGTGATACTGTACTTGAAGTATATCATCTTGTACTGCGGCAAAAAGGAATAGCAAAGAAAGAGTTCCGTGGGCGTACATTTATATTTCAAAACAGTTTCTTTTAACCTGACAATTATTGACGCATGCCATTATCCGACTTTCCTTTATGAAACTATTTCCTGTTATACATCTCACGTTCTAAAGTATTTTGTTAGGTTTTTTCATAAATATAATTTTTGTGTAAATGTTTTTCATCTTTCGTTAATTTTATTTAAGATAAAACGAATGTAAGAAATATACGTGTTTGAATGCTTCTGTTAGTATTATTACGAGCATTGAATATTAGATAATATAATCTTAATTTACTTGGTCTTAAGAATAGTTTTTGGATTTACATTGTTTGTACCTTAAACTTCTGTACGCAAATGAATAATTTTTGAAAAATTAGTTTTCTATAGAAGGGCAACAATTTAATTTGGTTCGTAAGATTTACATAAAAACACTATTTTTCTCAACAGTTTCTTCGTATGATCAAAATGACGCTTGATAATAATTCAGTATTTTAAATGAAAACCTTGAAACATTGTTGAATTTTTAAGAATTTCATTTCAGAATCATCATTTATATTTTAATTCAAATTCCTACATTGTTATTCTCTGTATTTTTTTTTAAAATTGGTTTTAGTGTCGTACATAAAACCGTAACATAAAAATGTTTACATTTATAAACTATTAGGCAAAAATTATGAGATACTAGCTGTCCCGTTGCGGCTTCGCCCGCGTGTACTATAGAAAAGAGTAACTAACTTTTAGTTACGTGTTAATTGATGGTGATACTATATTCTATATTATACTATATTCACTGTTTATCTTTAAAACATCAAATACAAACAGATTTGTCCAGTCCACTGCGCTAAGCGTACTTTAATTGCAAAACATATTTTTTTAATTCATCTTTATTTCTGTATAAAACAGCTGCCCGGCTGCGGCTTCCACCGCAAAACAGCTGCCCGGCATTTAACAGCTAGCGTACTCAATAACAGTGTAAAGAGCGCGCGCAATACACTTGTATGATGTCATGTAATTCCCATCGCAAAGTCTTGCACGGAATACGAACCCGTAACCCCACCCCTCCCACACACCAAACTTTATACAATACCTGAGTTGTCAGCGAGTGTTTGTGTTTCCTTCCCTT
>PNEQ01105944.1:67129-82967 GCA_003012365.1 Medauroidea extradentata
AAAAAATATATATATATATATATATATATATATATATATATATATATATATATATATATATATATATATATATATATATATAATTTCATAACAACAAAAATCAGTCACAATTTATATCTGAAAAAAAGGAAAAAGTGTCTGGTGCAATTTAAAAAAAAGTTGGATATTTTCAAATAATATTAGTTGAATTCTGTGCAAGAAAACCACATATGCATGCGCCTGAAAATGTGAAATTTATTTACCTGAAACATTTATAATGAGCCATTATTAATTTATCTATGTAAAAACATTTATGCGTTTTAATTTATTGTAGTTAATTATGTTTAAAATTATTGTATTTAAAACGTTTACCTTCCTCTATATACATTTTAAGTAAAGACAAACTAAATCATGTTATGTTTCAATTTTTGAAATATGTAAAAATATAATAAGCTAATAATATCTTTAGACACATTTTAGAATAACAGTTTAGTCTCTAACTCTAAGCCGTCTTATTAAATCAATCGCTCTTTCAATACGTACATTTATAAAACACAGTTAACCCTGATACATTTCTAAAACTTGTTTTGTTTTAAATAGGCAATTAAGAAATATTTATTTATTCCGCATCAATCAGGGACCAATCCAGCACTGTCCTGGCGCACGATTCCAGGATGTCCTCGGAAACTAAAATTACAGTTGCTGGCGCGGAAACACAGCTCAGGTCGTCCCGAATGAGGGACGAATTTTTTTACAAATACATTACCTCACAACATAAAAAAATTGCTGTTGCCAGTTTTATTGGTTATGTTACGCTGCTTGTTGTGAATAACGACAGTTAAAAAAAACTGAATAACAACTTTAATATGAAATACATGATTCCCTTGCACAATAATTGAAAATATAATTACGTTTGTATCGTGTAAAAATTACACTAAATCATTTTTGATGCAAAACTCTAATATAAAAAAGAAATGTTACCTTAAATTTTGACACAAAAATTTTCCATTTCTGTTTATTCAATTACTGTGGAGACACATTTTTTTTCATATTTCTGGTGTACATGAACCTTTTGCTTGTAGCACTGAGAAACAACCTTTGCGTCAGGCGGGCTGTTTCAGTTCGAGGTTCAGTGGTCATTGAGATCGCTTGCGCACGATTGGACCTCGGGGCTACGAATGAGGTTATGAGAGAGGAGGGCGGCGGGGAAACGGGTCAGTGTGACCAACTTGGGCGCGTGACAGTGCAGTATATTCCGCGCCAGTTTGCAATCAGCGCACGGCATGAATTACTGACGCCGCCAGTTCTCCCACCCCCGCGGCCACTAAACCGACCTCATCATGCGCGTTGCCGGGCCCATCGCGCATTCCCTTTCATGCGGTGTGCCTCCGTCCTTCCAACCCCCTGTGCGCAACCCCTTGCACGACCCTTCAACCCCGCGCCTGGGATGTTTGTCTCCTCCGCCGCGCCGTCCCCAGAGTGCGTGTAAACACGCACCGGCGGTCTCGTCGTTATACTGTTACGGTTACAATTACACCGTGCCCGGGACAGCGGGCCGGCTGTTTGAAGAGGGCTTTGTCCACACCATCCAGCCGAGGATAACCCTACCAGCTATGCCGGAGACAATGGCAAACGTCCTGTGCGAGAGGCGTAAGGGATCGCCGCTGTGCCAGGCGAGATCAAAAGCTCTCGGTAACCTTTGCGGGCTTCCGACTTTAGCAGCACGACCTTCTTATAGTCTGTCCTATGTAAGATTTCCAGTTTTTGACTGTTCCAATGTACAAGTTTTTACAAAAAAAATTATGTTCATTTTGACAAACTGCACAGTTTGAGAGCCAGTTGAGTGTGTTTGTGCAAAAATTACTTGTAGAAGAAGAAAACACTGCGAATTTCATAGAATCATCTCTAAACAGAAATACTAATGTAACTGTCAAAAAATGAAATTCTTTAATGAGATAGACTATAGCTTCGTTGCAGCGGTCCAGTGAGAAATGGCTTATTCAGTGTTATATTGGCCTACTTTACGAAACAAGATACAAGTTTTGTTAGATAATTTTCTTGTGTCGGTAACTGTGTGGGCTGCGTGATATTTTTTTTTGCACAAATATTTACAACTTTAGCGTTCACGAACACAGTTCCACAAAACTCTCACACACACACACACACACACACACACACACACATAATATATATATATATAAGTTAATCCAAATTAAAAATATTGAACTGTCTTACTTTGATATTGACGACTATTGTAAGATTATGCTATGCGACGCACTGAAAATATATTTTCAACAATGAAAACTAAATAAAACATATTATAGTTACCAGGCATGCATTTAAGATAGAAATATGTACTACTGTTGATACAGTACATTGGAAGGTAACTGTGCATGAGTAAGTAAACCCGTTACATCATATATCGGAAACAACTGATTCCCAGCAAATTTAGAATGCTATGTTTATTATTGTAATGAATGACACATTAATTCTTACGTTTTAAAGAAATTGAAAATCTAATTTTACAACTTATATCGTATATGTTTTTTATTTATTCCTTACATCGCATAACTAATCGTATAAACAATTTAAATACAACTTTGTATACTAATAGTATTAACTAAAAATAATAAACGAGATAATATATACAATTTTGTTTGCCAAATCTGAAAATTGTTCATTATGAAGAAACATAGCTTGTGTATCATGTATCTCTGAATAATTGACCAGCTGCCACCAAATTTTACACAACAGTAGTAATAAAATGCGAAATGTAAATTACCTTGGGTTAATGTGCCAGACAATTTTTCAAACTGGTACTTTTTTAAACAGTGCAGCTGTTAATTCAATATCAACCACAGCTGAATCCTATCAGTATTTATTAATGTGACTCTTGTACAAAACGTTTGTACACCTTAGAATAATAAAAACAAATTACTGTAATTTAACTGATACGCATAAAGTTTCGCTAAATGAAGTACTAGTCCACAGAATATTTTTTATGTTTTTATTTTTTGGCCAGGCAGCTCCTTTCAAAATTACCATCGTAATCGAGTGCGATTAAATTGTATTTTGCATTATGTAACTATGAAAACGACTAGGTTTACAAATGATTGCTGGGGTTCTGAAATAATTTCGATAGGCATTATTTCCTTTCCTACTCTATTGTTTGTGTTAAAACCACATTTATTTTGTGTCTCCTTAAGTCATTATTTTTGTAAACGTCGTCAATCTACATTAAAAAAGATAGTAAAATGTGAGATTCTGAATAGGAGAATAAACGGAAGTGTCAGGTAATTTGTGGTTAGGTAGCAAAATGTTTTGTTACAAAAAATTTAAACATATTGTGGTTACAATAATTCGAAAACCCTACGTATATAGCAAACTTCCGTGAATTTACGGATAATTTTACGTAAATGTCTGTTTAATAAAAGAAATTATTTTTTTTGCAATACACAATTTCGTTTCATTAAATATCATATGTAAAACTGCGAGAAGAAACTAAAAACATAACTGTACGCATTATTGTGCCTGCATCCCAGAGAATTCCCATAAATATGCGAGTTTCCATAAGTGGAGCTGGTTGCCTTCTGTACATTAACGGACACTTCTGGGGAATTTTTTACCGGCACTTCTCCGTAAAATAACGAAAATTATTTTTAACAACGCCGCCAAATGTTTGTGACAGTTTTTAGCAACTGTTGTTTAGTATTCCTTAGTAAAACACTAAAAAAATTCCGTTGACATGCGGTACAACTTGAAATACTCTCATTTACACAATTATAATTTTTACGGAAATATATCGTTAATAAACGGAAATAGTGTCCATAAAAATAAAATACCGAAATGTTTATAGTAAATGCACATTACGGAATCATACGTAATATGTCCATAGGTCTGCGGACACTTTCACGGAAAAATTCGTAAATTTATGGGTTGGAGAGCAGAGAATATATAGTATATATTTTAATAACATCACCGGTAAATCTCTGAAGCCGCAAATCTGTAGAAAAATATCAATTGTAACATTATAGATATGTAAGTTGTAATTATGGCTCAGTTCCGTGTGATGGAAACTGTTTTACGGAAACTTCTGTTGGATTAGGAAATAATTTTCCGTGAATTCACGGAGGTATGCGGTGCAAATTTTGCCGGATATTCCGTAAATATACGGAGAAAAATTTTTACAGTTCGTGGCTTTGACATGTTTAGTATGTCCTGGAACAGCTGTCCTAAATGTCTTGTATTATTATGCCAGAAAACTGTTTCACCAATATGAACTTAACTCTGTACACTTACTGTACTTATAATGAGCTCATAAGTTCCCATTCAAAAACCCATTTGGTCGGCTCATTTGTATTGAAGAAGCAAAACAACTCCCATTGAATGAGAGTCGCAATGGATACAATGATGCCTTTCTCGCAACATTAACCAAAATTTAAGCAAATATAAAAGGTAACCGGAAATATTTTCTTCCTTTTTAAAGATTGTTGAACCTACAGAAAATGGAGATTGTTGAACCTACAGAAAATGGAATGAAATTAAAATTTGTTGTGGCATATGATGTATGCGATGTCAGACTGCATATTGCTGTTGCTCAAAAACAGCTAAGAGTGCTAATAAAGCAATTACATTGGAGAACTATCTTCATATGTAATTCAGACAAAAGCGACAACTGTTGGCGGATATAAAATGTTTCCATAGTCTTCTTTTTCAAAGAGGAAACATGTAATTTATTTTTGAGTAAATTATTACTTTTTTCAAGCTAGTGTAACTACTGCGAAATTTTCTGCAGTTTCCTGTTTCATGCCCATAAAATTTTAGAGTATTTTACAACATGGAAGCATTATTGCTATGTAATCGTTACAACAAATATGGACTATTATTAACTTGCTGTAAATTGGTAGACCTAATAAGAAAACTCCAACAGAAATGGACATAAGGAAGAGAACGACGTCAAATTAAGGCTGAAATTTCTCCGGTTATTTTGTGAAAAGGGGAGGGATAGAGATATTATCGGCAAGATAATTTACTTTATAACAAATATCTGTTTCTCGTTAGATATTTACTTTATTAACAAGTATACGTACTGTGAAATATTCAAAATATGCCATCAATTAACATTTAGCAAATAAGACCGAATTTATATCATAATTATTGAAAACATTGATCACTTTAGGCACCAAAATTTAAATATGTCAATATATTTCGTAAGTAAATGTGATGAAGAAAGTGTACAAAATATAACCAAATGTTTTACGTTAGTAAGATTAGCGCTATTCTATGCCTCTGAATTTTACCTTAATTATTCATATATAATGTGAAGCTTTTCTTGTATTAGCAGTGATTTTTCCGAAACATACGACTGTTTAAAAAGTATAAGAAAAGTTAATGTCCTGAGTAACGAATACAGTTACGTCGATTGGTATTTGTAAGTACAGAAAAAATTGGGTTTACTGACTTGCGATACAAAGTATATCTATGAAGGTGAAATATTTAAAGCTGGTTCCCCTCAGGGCTTAAACAAGCACTAAGCTGAAATCTTTCAAAATTCGACTTCTAAGAGGTTGAAAAGGGGGGAATGTGTTTTGAATGATTCCTTGTTATAGCTCGAATCCGAATTAATTGATGTAATTAAAATAATATAGCAATTGATATTTACTTAGGTACAATAGATATTGTAGTGATAAAAACATAATTTGGGCACTTACAAAGTTAACATATGAGTTACTTAAAGTTCTTTGAAACTCGACCTTTACAATGGTCTACCTACCTGAGAGCACAGGTGAGAGCAAGAATAGGGCTTTACACGTTAAAATATTAAAATATATTCGTAGTGATCCAGAGTACGTGTCGAACCCTACGTATATGCCGGCACTGTCTTTTATAGTCACCTCTGTGAGACGCACAATGCTGTAGGACCTGTTACGGTGTTATTAAATACCGCGAAAGTAGTGAAAAGCAACAGAAAAAAAATCATATCAAAATTTTTCCCACATGTTTATTTCTGTAGCGAAATTCTCTCCTAATCAATACAGAAAATGTTTTTTTTTTGTTGAAACCGATATAATTACAAACAGCTGAGTCCCACAAAAGACAATATAACATGTAAATACATTTTCCTTTCTCACGCTTCCGCTCTCAGTGACTTTTAAGGATATGAAAATACATTGAAAAAGAATCGCAAAAACAAACAATAAATAACATGTTAAAATACATGTACACAAATGTATGTTTTCTCACAAACGCATTATTTTTTTTTATACTCTTGTTGTCTCAACCAAATCACGTACACAAATAAGGTTTCCTTGTAAATATAAAAAAATGTCTACGCAGATTCATACATATTTAAACCCACAATCTTCACCGTGTTGACAGCGCACTATACCACCATGATTTGTACTACAAATTACGTTTTGTTCACACATTCCCACACACCTATGTAATTTCCAATAAACACGTGATTCCGGTAATCTGGTTGAATCTCGCTGTATTCTTCTCCGCAGCCCTTTCACGGTTGTACACAGAATATGTGGAAACTTATAGGTAGCAAGAAATGGAAACTAGAATTAGACTCGTGTGTACTCGGCAACACGTTTTGATCGTTACAATTATCTTCAGTCATTTAACCTAACGTAACTATACAATAGGAGACAAATAGTAATTCCCTACAAGTTTATTACGTACCCAAAATTAAAAAAGATTCGACTAGTTTTCGTAACTACAGCGTTTTTAGTAGGTTCCTTTTTCCTTCGTTAGCCATCGTTTGGGCCGTAAATGCAAACACGTGCATTCGCCATTACGAGAACCATAATAACGAACATGATTCATCGCTTCCAACCAAATCGTTTCTTTGCTTCAATATTTGTCATGGTTAAATTTAACAAATCGGTATATTAAGTCAAAAGTATGGTTGACTCAAATACAAATGATTGTATGGGCAAATAGATAAAATATTTTATACAAATTAGCGTTCTTATTTTTAACATGAACAAATATTTTTGTTCAAATCAACTAATAAATTACGTAAACAAAATTGTATTGTCGAAGCGAGTTATTTCCAATAGTAATTTCAACGTTACGATTGTTAACTTAACAGTATTTTTCTTAGCGAATATATGTATCTAACCCGTAGAAATATCAGGCGATATTTACCTCATGATATAATTACGTAAATACAAAAAAAATGCAGTATGTGATTTATCGAAGTTTGACACCACTGAAATGTGTTTTTCGAACCACAACATTAAGGGGTCTCCCTACTTGGTTTTGAGACACGTCGCAGTGTATACATAAAGAGCCAAAGCTTCAAGCAATTTTTTTAAGTCTATAAATTTGTTACGCTTATTAAAAACATAACTTGCGGGCCTTTAAAAATAGCTAGAAAATATTTTCGTTTACGACTGCCTTCTCCACAAAAGCACACAGTTCATTAATTCTATCTAGAAGATGTTGAATAATTTGTATTCCAACTGCAAGAATTACACATGTCGACAAGTATTTTAACTTTTACTTGCTACAAAAACAACTGTTGGAGTTTCCGGCCTGTATTTTGATACGCTATGTTGGTACACCTGCGGTAATATTGAGTTTACCGTATTACCTAAGATTTTTATAGGTTTACCGATTTATATTTGTACTTTTGTTTTGGAAAGTGTAAATAATATTATACTTGGTGGACAGTTCAAACATAACATTGATGGAGTAACATTAATTGAATTTGCTTTCAGTACTCCAGAAATTTAATTTTAAAACATTTCCATATATTATAAGAATTCAGTTCGACTAGCTAAAAACTTACAAAAAATAGAACTGTTGGTTGTAACATTTTCTCAAGTTTGATATCTTAAAAAAATCCACATAATTAAAATATAATTCAAATTAAAGTAGTCTCTTTCGTTAAATATTCCAACACAATGATGACGTATGATTTATTTTTTGCTAAACTTTAAGTTTACCGCACAGGTAAAGAACACTATTAAGCAAACACACGCTAAGCTTTTTATTGTGACTAGTTTTCTCTCTCAGCTTCTAAATTTTTTTCGGAATGTCTTACAATGTGATGGTTGCTGTTAGTTCATAGCCCTCGGAAATTTTATTTTTAAAATACATACCTGCAGTTAATGTTATGTCATCTTAATTTGAGCCACTGTCTTGTAAGTAGTTATGTCAATGTATGTCCGAAGACAACAGCTATCAGCAGTAGGATGAAGGCGACCCGAGTGCAACCGAGCGAGGAGCGAGCAGGTTCAACTCAGTTAAGGCTATATACCATACCTTTTATACTATTTCTAAATAAGCGATGTCTATTAGCAAATTAGATTTATAGTTACTGAGACGTTTAGAATAACATTACCCGTCATTAATAAGGTTTTCTCTATCATTAAATATAGAAAATAATAAGCTTAAGGGTAAACTAAATAATGATGCACGGTATTAATTATCATATATATATATATACATACATACATATATATGGGTGGGTTTGTTGCCAAGTGGTATAAGTCCAAAATGCAGATTTTTTTTTTTTTCAGGAGAGACAATTTAAAGTTCGTAGCTTTCTTAAAATTCAGGGATCACTAAATTAAATATGTAATGCAATTGAAAAGTTACTTTGGGGTACAAACTACCCATTTTAACTCAAATTTAGCCATTATCACAATTAATATAATGGCCTAACTCCAGACAAGTTGTACTTATGTTAGTCCAGAAAACAGCACATTGGCTCTCATGTAAATAAATGTAAAGGAACAAGTCGAAATACAGATGAAAATAAATAAACATAGGTTAAATGAGCTTAAGTATTTTTCATTGTTATTGTACAAAATAAAAAAAAAATCACGACAAAGCTTAAATCAGTAAAAAAAAAAAATGTCATTTGTATATTCTAAATATTTTTCTCCGTATAAAGGGCTTCGTTTGAAGTACACAAGTACATGGCACATAAGTGCTCTGTTTTATTACTATTCGAAATCAGGTTAGCAAACCAAACCTTTTTGAATATTACGTAAACATTGTTCTTTCAACATCTTGTTTTATAATGTCTTGTAATGCAATACAAAGGGCACTATGGAAGTACGAAAATACATAGCAAATAAATACTTGAATAATGTAATTACAGTACTTTAAAGAACACATTAAAGTTTGTTGAAGAATGAATGTCCATTGTCCTATTCATCATCCTGTTCTGTGATGTCTTGCAATTCCATACAGTATTCATCAACAGTGGAGCTGTCAGAGGCTACCCGTAGGCCCATAAAGAAAGTATGTTGGCAGGGGGGTATGATTGCCAATAAGTCCTTCATGTATTTTTTTTGGCAGGAGTGACAGGTCTTCCATTAGGGTAAGCTGGTTGCAATAACTGCTGAGACAGCTGTGACGATGGCCGACCAGCTCTGTTTCCGGAGATACATCCTTTCCTCAAGTCGAGCTCTTGGAATCCCACCAAATCATTCAGTGTTTATTTATAGAGAATAGACCACCCATACTATTTATCATACTTAATGTGACGCATCTTCAACCAATTAACTTCATCGCCAGAGAGATTCTTCGTTCTCTTTGTGATGCAGTTGTGAAGGTTTTTTACTGACACAAAGTCAGAACAATGCATTTCATTAACCACAAATTTCTTGTTTCTTCGGAATTCTGTCATGGTATCGTACCAATCCTTGGGTACATAAATTGTTCTATTTTTACTGGCAGTTTCAACATACACGAAATCACCATCATTGGGCAGGTATGAATACCCTGAAACCAGAAAATTTTGTTCAATAGTTTCATTGGTGTTGTTCTCGGACTGAACATAACGCACAAGTGTAAGGGCTACATTCATGTTGCGATTTTGTCCGGTGCATGAATCAGAATAAATCACGATGTGGTGTATTGTTGGTTCAGTTGCAACACGAGGAAATTTCTTGAGAGTCCCTGTTGTTTCATTCCAACTGTTGCTAAAATTCAACTATACGAAGCAGATTTTATTAATATATCTTAAAGAAAAACGTTCAATTAAAGTCTTACTGATTTATTCGTTATATTCAAAAACACTTTTTTTTTCTTTCTCCTTCCAATATACAAACCCATAGACTAAACATTACGCTGAGACATACATACTTGCAGACGTACATAATTTCCAACATCCTCCCAACCCAAAAGTGTGTTCTTCATAAGTATCGCCTTAGACAATGGATGACTCGACCTCGTCGGGTGACTTTCTCATCGGCAGAAACTTGAATTGAGTTGTTCACGCAAATTATTAATTGAAGCTACGTTTACGACTGTTTTGAAGTACAGGTCGCAACTCCTGTGTCATGATGGGGTAGGAGACCATGGGTGCTGTCGGTCCACTGATAGACATAGGTAGAGGTGGCAGCTGCTGTGGGTTCTGCTACTGTCCTTGTTGGGGTGGAGCCCCAGGAGGAGGCGGGGGCTGCGGGCCTTCTACTGTCAGGGTCTGCTGTGCCATTGTTACCACCGGGGGTGGGCTCTGTACCGGGGCCTTGGACACTGTAGCGATGGATATCGGTGCTCCAGCCACTGCTGCTGTGGATACAGGGACCGTTGCAACGCTCGCAGTCACAGTGCGCAGCGCCCTGGCTGCCACTTCATCATTCACCATCTGCTGAGGTGTTGGAGCCTGCACAGGCTGTATTTGTGCAGTGATTGGCTACACCTGCATGGTCGGAGCCCCTGTGTTGATGATTGTAACTGCGGTCACGGTGACTGCAGTGCGTTTGCTACCCATTTGTAGCTGGACGTTCTGGTCGAGAAGCAATTCGTTGGTGGCTGAGAGATCCGAGACCTGCTTCTTCAACACTTCTATCTCCTTGCGAAGCATCATGTTCTCATCCTATATCATCAAAGCTCGAGTTTCTGCATGCGACATAACGTGCGAACTTGGAGGAGTGGAGAAGTATTGTCCATTTGCAATGTGGCAGCTCTCTCTCAATAACTGGCCAACATGAAATTCTGAACCTGGTTGCCTGTGTTTGATTTCTGGACTCTCGTCAGGGCCAGAGTACCTCCGTTTCAATTCCGATACGTCAAAGTCAGTTGTTCTTCCTTCAAAATCATGCATTTTTCTACATCTAACAATAGGAACGGTACCCATGTTAGGCCTGGGAGGTCTTCGAACACAGTGTGCAAGTTTCCTTTCATAATTTTGGGCATATAGGTGCCGAAACTTACATTTTACACCCCTATGACACTCGCCGTTTAAATAATCTTTGCACACTGGCGTTTCACCTGGCCGTCCATCTTTTCTTTTGTTTGACGAAGATCTTTTGGGTCACATAATTGGGACATGGCGACGGGCACAGAGAGGACATAATTTTGTCATCGGGCAGTTAGTGGCTCTATGATGTTACTTAGTACACAAAAAACATGCTCCCTTATGCAGTAAAATACCTCGTTTCTCTTCAACTGATGATCTAAAAAATTTTTGACAGTAAGTACTCTTGTGCCCTAAAGTGTCACGAAACACGCATTTCGTAGTACTTGTGGAATTATGTAACAGATGGGCTGTTGGTGGTTTGACAGTGCTTGTCAGCGGGACAAAATTAAAAACTTCTGAAATAAAAATTATATAATTAAAATTTCTCTTATAAATATAAATATATAACTATTACTGTAGTTGCATAATGAGTAACGTTGATGAGAATGAAAATAGTTGTGAAGCTGGGCAATAATCTTAAAATACAATTCTAACAAGTATAGCTGTGCCTAGTAATGTGATTAATTAAAATAATATAAACTTGTGTATCTTTTCAACGTAATTACGATAACTCACTTTATCGGTTGCAAATAAAATGTTACACAGTAAAGGGGAAAATCTCATTCCAGCAACACCATGTTTTCAAAAATAATTGTAAGAAAACAGATTTCTTAATTTCTGATTAGAAATCAATCATTTTATTTTATATTCTTATTTGCAATACTAACAATTCTATACCATGTAATATGCTTACACTAATACAAACACAATATCAATAATATATAATATTAAACATAGCATACACTATAAACATGGTTCCTTTTTAAGGTAGGTAATTAACACAGTTAGTCAAAATAAAATGTTTCTTAGTAAAGGTGAAAAACTCATCTCCGCAACACCATGTTTTCAAAAATTATTTAATATAATCAATTCCATCCTTTATGATTAGGAATCAAACATATTATTTATTTTTTTATACAGTACTAACAATATATTACTCAAATAATTTAGTCTTTTTTATTTCACTGCAAGGATGAAAGTCTCATGCCAACATAATACTACTAAGGCAGTGTAATATGACTAGTTAAAATAAAATAATACATAAACATAATTAATTATGTTTTAAGGTATGTAATTAACATAGTTGATCAGTCAAAATAAAATGTTTCATAGTAAAGTAGAAAAAATGATCTCGTCTACATGGTATGAAAAATAATTTTATATAATCAGTTACATCCTTTATGATTAAGAATCTAATATTTTTTTAATTTTTATATACAATACTAACAACATATTATTAAATTAATTTAGTCTTATTTTGTTTCACTGCAAGGCTGAAAGCTTCTTGCAAACATAAATCTTCTAAGCACCATACTAACTAAACAAATTATATTACTTGGTTAGGAAATCGGATATAATTTTTTGATTGTGTTCTTAAATACCACACTAACAAAAGCAATACAATCATTATTTCCAAGATCTAAAATAATTTCAAATAAAAATAACAGATACAATTGGTTAAAACGTATTTTTACAATAAAGGCAAAAATCATATGCCAACTCTATATTTTTAAGTAACATGGTGACGAAGTTAATACTTTGCTGACAATTAACAATACAACACAATTTCAGTAACTTATAGATCCGTATATATCCTACCAAAAATACTAATAAATTTATATTTATAAGTGGTTAAACATGAATTAGCAGTTTTGATTAGTATAATGAATAATGCACTATACGGGTGAAAGTCTCATCACAAATTTCGTTAAAGGATTGAATATGTTCGTAATAGTTTTCAATGGATTTAATAAAGTTAATAAATGTAAGCATTAATTTCAATTAACATTGTGTCTAATGCTAACACTGCTATTGTCACTTTCTGTGTCGGATTCATCAGTGACACTCACTTGTACAGAAGGTGTTTTCAATAGTTTCAAAACATCGCTTGACAGAGAGTAAAATTTTTTTCTTGGCAATGGTCTTAAACGTGAAATAAGAGGATCAGAACTTATTAAGAGCACGTGTAACAAATCTTCATTCGTACTCTGTCTCGACAATTTCCTAGTGTGATGTTCCCGGTACAACCGATATTCTTTATGTGTAGCTTCTTGAACATCCTCAGACAGTTGGCCAATTGGTAAAATCATACCGTCCATTAAATCAGCTCCATGTATAAGAATTTTATGCACACTAGCAGGCATGTAGAACCAACTGTAAAGACTTACATACATTTCAGCTGTTTCAAACGCAAATTTTCTGAAAGCCTCTGTGTCAACATCGTATCCACAAGAGAATGCATTCAGAATGACGGAAAAAAGATTAATCAACATTTCGTCAACTCCCGTAACTTCAGCAGATTTTTTCGGATTTTCGAAAAAGCGACGAGAAGTGTTGCCATCGTTTGTTGTACCTCTTCCTTGTCTTACAACATCAACAAGCAAACCCATTTCTGATCGAAAACGATCAGTTATTTCTTTCTTTCTTCGCCGGAATTCTGTCATTTCCGTTCCGCTACCACGAACCTGCCATTTTTTAATCTTTAGTCTGTAATATATATGCAACAAACATTCAAAGAATCTTATCTGGGCATGTAATGTAGATAAACCGAAATTTAATGCTGTTTTCTGGACTTTCCTCTTCACGACAACTTTCAGGTTATTCATTTGTTTTGGGGATGCTCCACAAATGTAACATATTTGATCTGACGGATTTTGCACTAGTGCATTGCATACTTTACCATCCACCATTGTCTTAATTAACACATGAGTCACTAAATATTCACTGTTTCCAATGTACATTTTTGTAGGTTCCAGATGTCGTATTTGATTTTCAATAAACTGAAATTCATCTCTGATGCTCTCTGGGGTTTCCTTGATAAATCGGAAGCGAATTGGCCGACAGTATCTTGTGGAGAATGTTCTGGGATTCTGCCAAATAATTATTTTCTCTTGACTAGTTGCAAGGGTACAACTTAAGTCATGAGAACATCAGAATCTGTGGAACTTATATGTGTATCAGAGAACTTTTGTTTGTAACCTGAATGTCCAGAACTTCCATCACTACCCCACTTTTGCGTCATCTGTAGATTATATTTGCCATTATTGGTGAAATAGTTTTGAAGTACAGTTTCCTGAACTGTAAGTAAACGTTCTGTCGTATGATCCAATAGACTTTGGAGCTGTACCTCTCCTTTAGTATCTGTAATACAAAGTTCCTTAGGGTAGCATTCCTCCTTAGCTTTTAAAACTGTTCCATATGAAGGGTAATTAAACGCGTTTCTCTTTTTTGATCCTTTTCGCAGCGAAACATACTGATGTCGCGAAAGTTTTAGGTCAACAGTCAGTGCTAAGGCCTCCTGTGGTGTATACGGTATCGGCCCAAGACCTGAGTCTTTTCCTACCTCAAAGCTTCTCTTTGCTCTCTTAACTGATCGTGGACTTCTAGTCGTGGCACCTTTAATGATTTGTGAAATGTTTCTTTTCCCAGATGACCTGTAACTTCGTTGCGCTGCTAAGGCTAGTTCTTCAGGAGATCGAGATTGAGTGAGAGTCTTCACTTTTCTGATTTTCGTTTTCGAACAGCCCTGAGAGAAGTGTGTTATTGGACGTCCAACATGATGAGATTTTCCTTTGGGAACGTGTGTAACTGTTGATGATGGAAGTGACATTTCCGAGCTTAGCCATTGTGAATATTTATCTAAAAAGCGCCTCCTATTATGGTCACATGCTTTCCATCTACGTAAAAAGTTACAAGAGAATTGTTTCATGCATTCTTCTAGTTCCATTAGTTTTATTTAATCATACTTGCGTCCTATCTCCTTTATTACGAAATATGTTAACTTCTGTATTACAATTGGTGAAGAGGGTTTACCTGTAAGATTTTCTTTGTATAAGAACTTGAACACCTGCTGCCGTGTAATGGAGCGTTCAGGTCCTGTAACAATAAAATAAATTGTATTGTTAAAATTTTTTCAACCCCAAGATTAACATACATTACTTGACGACATAAAAATTTCAATGACAATAATAATAGTTTACTTTGTCGTTTATTACTATTTTATGTGATAAACAATTAATTGTACATCCATTTTTGGGGGTGATTAATTTACAATACTTACTAAAAACTTTTTTTTCAATTGGTGCCACCATAACAGGTTTGATTTGAACAACACATATATATATATATATATATATATATATAAATTCGTAGAATACTATTAAGCCACATTAAAACATTATTATTTTAAGTGATTTTACACGTATAGTCATCGAAATATAATAGTACTAGTTTTTATTATATATATAAACACATTATGTGTGTGTTTGTATGTGTGTAAACGAATAAATGAATATATATAAAACACATGCATTTATTTTATAACTTTTGACTTTAATCAGTTTATGTCACCAAACATGATTCGAATTTAATTGCCTTGGTTAAATAAATACTATATACAGGGTGGACCAGAATTCATGTGCCAAAGTCCGGGAGGGGATTCGTTATGGAAAATAAGGTGGGGTATATAAACCAACACTATTCTGTGGTAAATATTAAGGGAGCTACGCCACGTTGAAAAAAATAATTTTTTAAACATTTGTCGAAAAATACTAGAAAATATAAGAGATAGAGCCACCAAAATTGGCATAG